>JACEFZ010027035.1:0-57500 GCA_014155875.1 Cepaea nemoralis | reverse complement strand
AATATCTAAGCACATGTGTAAAATCAAATGGGTTTTTCATCACAGAGATAATGAACAGAAAGGACAAGCAAAAACTGCAACTTATAAAATGAAGAACAGATCAGTCAATAAATTCCTATCATTGGATGTTAGAAAAGGTATTCTTGATGTCATCAAAGCACTCAATGACGATCATGATACCCGAGGAAATTACAACATCATTATGTATTTAATCTCATTTCGCTAACATTGTGCGTACACATTCAGTGTATGCTTAGTTATTATCTTATATTATCTTATTATTATCTTTATATATTGAAACTACAGCAGCAATTCATAATTTTAATAATGCCATCTGTGTTACAGATATTGGTTAGTGGTTGTGATGATGGCTCTATGATGACTGGCTCATCTGCGCTCATATTCGCTCGCCATTTGCTTTAATCACCAAGTGGTGTTTTGTAGACGGTTGAGTTAGGTTGAGTCAAGAACTGACATCGCAGCACACGGGACATTCCCATAGGTGCTCTGCCCTCATCTGCAACACTCAGAGAAGAATCCCAAAATTATTGGTATCACTAGCAGTCTGATTATGTGTCCGTCTGGCCTTTCCTTGGAGTTTTGAGTGTCGGCAGATTCTCTGGTCACTCCCTGCAGCATCATTATCTCCAAGCCGCGAAATCTACCCGTTTTTCTGCACTATGCACACGATTCCAAAGGGCCCCACAATTACATCATTCCAATCTGCCTTATGAGGCACCAATGCCCCGAAAAGGGGTTCAGAACCAGCCAGTCTGTCCGCCTGCTAATTTTCTATATCACCAGCATGTCCTGATGAAATCAATCAGACATATGATCTGTATTTTGAACTGTCGAATGGAAGCATGCAACGCTGCCCGAAGCATGCCTATCTTCACCTTTCTCATGCTTTATGAGTCCGTTACAATTTCGACATGCGTGTGCTGTTTGTCCCCTCAGCAGCGAACTCCCCCGTGACTGCTCTTATCTCTGTTCTCAGACTAGATGTTACCGTATCATAACCAGGCTCTCCTGTACAAAATACTGTCCACCGGCCTTCCGCACGAACCCCAAGATTCAGCCATCATCTTCTACGAATTAGTATTCAATCTTACTGGTAATAATCACCATTTCTGCCTGCAATGTTGACATTTCTTTTTTAACATATTGACTGAACGTATTATTCCTTCATTGGTTGCTATTTTCGTCAGTTGGTCTTCATATAATAATCAGTGGAATAATTGGCGATATATTAAGGAAATTAAATTTAGAATAGCTCAAGAAAAACCAAATATTTCTCACGAAGAAGAATATCCTTTGTCAGTCGAGGTGAAGATGTGAGATTATAAGAGCTGTATCGTTCCAAACCCCATATATGGAAGGTAATAATGAACAATTAATTGACGAATGAGGAATTAAGTGAGGATGTGGAGATGTGGTTTTATGGAAGAATTTCAAGAACACAGTCAATGAATAGAAAGAGCACCGAAGACATATTCGAAGAAGCTGGCTCACAAATAAAATTGGTTGCTGGCATCAACCGAAGACTGTCAACATTCTGTAGGCATGTCATGAGAAGGGAAAAACCGGAGTATGTCGTGGCATCTAAAAGGGAGGGGAACGAACGAACAAACACACTTTATATTTTAAGTGTTAAGTGTCATGAACCCACTCTTACTAAATCACATACAGGGTGGGTCTCTGACAAGTAAACGATCTTCTCTCATCCACAAATTCAATGCTGAGGCAAGCTCGTAATTCGTTCCAACTCGGAAAGTTTTAATAAATCATCTCGAGCGTCCCAAGTATAGTAAGGATCGCTCGCTACACAAAAACCCTGCCGACTCAATACAATGATGTCGAAACGGGTAACATAATATTTACTGAATATGTACACTGAGCCATCTATACACAAACGCTCACATTCGTGCACAATCTCGCCATAGCACTTAAATGGTATACAACGTCTCACTCAATCAGAGCACCCTAGGTGTCTCACAGTTGTATCACTAGTATCCTTACAATTCCACCACGAAGCAGTCGCTATATTTTTCGTTCATCTAGTAAGTCTCAATAAGCAGTCTTCAAACAGGTCTGTCTCCGTCGCTAATCTGATACCGTCTGACTGGTCCACGGTCCGGTCGTCCACTCACGGGTTCTCTAGCCCCATGATTCACGCCTATCTTACCTCGGTCTGCCCGTCTCGAGTCTGTACTGAAATACAGGCTCACCTGTTCTTGACCCCTTCGTGTCTGTCAACTGTCGTGACCTGTCCCAGTACTTCTACCTACCTGTCACACACCGCAGTCCCTGTCGGCTGACTGTCCTAACTCTGTACTGTCCTGTCAGTACTGTCTTTGTGGGATTAGCTCTCGGACATTAAGAATTAGACACGCAGGCCCGTCTGACATTCTCCCCATCTGATCTCTGTGCTCTCATACATTCTTTCATTCATACATCGCTTATGAAGTTAATCTTAGGCAACAACAGAACAATATGTTTTAAAACACATGGAAATAGTGCAATAATCTGTATTACATGACTCACTAAAACTAATTTTAGCTAAGCGAGTCCAAGAGAGAAGGTGTTGGGCAGTCTGATGTCATGGCATTTAGGAACATCGGTATCAGAAATTATTGGCAGCATACGAGACAAAAGGCTGTGGATAGAACTGATCACCAACGGAACGCGGCATGGACTATAATAAGTAGTTGCGATAATATATTAAACTTCTTGTTTCTTTTTAACAACATAAATTTATGTTATGTTTATTGGCGTATTCGAGTCATGTCTTAGTCAGATGTGACTGAGCTACCGTAATGGTATCAGACGGTACTAACTGCTTTCTGTTAGCTCTGAATGTTGGGCGGTGCTTTCCAAATCCGACACCCCGCATTCTGCCAATGGCTTCGAGCGGAAGAGCGTTATTGTGAGGGTACAAGCCTTATCCTGATACGAGGAAATGCAACCTAAAGACAAAATGTCATGGCAGGGCAGACCAGGCCCTAAGCCTTAGTTGGCAGATGGTCTAGGATCGAAGCTCCAACAGGCGGACAGTAAGAGAATTGCTTTGCTGATCCGGCAGCTTCTGCAGCTTGTCTTGTTCCAGATGTATTGGTGTTACCTTTCCTTTGGAGTGAACTAGACATACCGAGAGAGGGATCATGCTGCATGGGCAACACGTGGTCTCTATATTTTAGCCCAGGCTTTGTGCTATGGAGAGGTATAACTCCATCCCTAATTAAGTGTCAAGAGAAAATCACAAATACTGAAGTATTGGAAAGATCAGGTTGTGTAACGGTATATTCCATGCTCAGTCTTCGTAGAATTAGATGGATAGGACACGTCAGGAGGATGGATGATGGTAGAATACCAAAGAACATCTTTTTGGTGAATTACAGATGGGTAAAAGATCTCAGGGTCGGCCTCTATTACGATACAACGATGTGTGTAAGCGGGACATGATTGATACAGACATTGATAATGCACATTAGGGGCATTTCGCCGCTGAACGTGATGCATGGAGGGCAAATATCAGAAATGGAATAAAGAAAAAGGAGAAAATTATTGCAGATACGTCACACACCAAGCGTGTGAGACGTAAGATGGTGCGTGATGGTGGAAATGACCATGTGTTCACATGCATCCACTGCGGACGAACATGTATAGTGCGAATTGGTCTTATCAGTCACATTCGCAACCGCCATGGGTTGTAATTATTATGCCTTTTTGAAGCACAATGTAACAAACTATCGCCTGTCAAGGCGGCAAGGTGCCAGTGATGATTGGCGTACTATATAGATATTATCAATTTTTGTTTTCATTGATTTGGGCTGCCCGCTCCAGTTTTAAAATTCCGTGCGCTGACGGCGTCCGTTCATTCCTTACAGCGGTTATTTCAACTTAAATGATCACTTCTCTTACAGCAAGAGAAACAATAACAAGAATGAGAACAGTGAGAACATGATGAATCGCAACAAGAATTAATATAAATCTGATATTTATTTATGTTTTACAATCATTTATAGCGGGCTTCCTGGCCTAGAGGTTGGCAACTTTTCTCCGGTCGGTAACTTACGGGGTATGTGAGCCGGCCGCTCAGAAAGCAATGGCGAACTACTGAGCGTAATCTTGCCAAGAAATCAACAATCAGCTGAAAGATGCTGATGTTGACAGCAATGTCCTGTAAAGGACGTGCAAACATTTATTTATTAGTCATTTATAACTTGTTTTTCGTATCTTTTTTACAGGATAACGCTGTCAAACACCAGCATTTTACTGCTGTTATTGATGTCATGGCAGGTTTTACTTTCAGACGTTTGCCTTTGCTTTCTGAACGACCGGCTCCCATACCAATTCGTTAAAGCCCAGCTCAACGCGGTCTGCTGACAAATCGCGTGCAGCTGTGTTTCGAACGCGGGTAAGCGGGATTACGAATCTCTTCCATAACGCTTTCGCCATGGAGACCGCATTTATAACTAACACGAAGAATTTGTATTTTTACAGCTGGCAACTTGTGTTTTATTCTCCGCTGCCTTCAATACTGCGACCGGGACAACCCGCTATGTGGACACGGAGACGCTCTTCCTGGAGCTCTGTCTGCAGGACTGCCTAATGAGAGTACCTATTACAGACATCTTCACGTTAACCCATACAAGGGATCCTATATAATCAACGAAACGGTATTAAAAAGCGATTATCTTTACAGTATACCGCATGACATTTTAGAGAGTAATTTTAAAAAAAAAATAATTATAGTGCCGTTTTTTTCATTATAATCTTCGTCATCATCATCATCAATAGGTTGGTCAGAACATCAGCTGTGTTGGACTCCTATGATCATCTCACCCCGAGGTCTCCGTAACATCGGTAGGTCAGTGTAGGTCTCAGCTGCACTGTATATCTTTTATCATACTTTTTATTGTGTTTATACTGTGAGTGAAGGGGTCTTCACTGCTCATCCTTACTGATCTGTACACGTATTTTGTTTTATTTTTTTTTTAAATTTATTTTGACAGAGATATGATTGTTTCTCTGTACTTTAGAGTGTGTATTGTTATAAGGGACGTAAGTTGTATTCATTTTGTGTTTTTAAAAATTCTATGATTACGCATTGTTAAAATGTCTAATAAATACGAACACTGGATCAGCAATAATGGGCTCAGAATCGGGCATTTAAACATCTGCCATCTATTAGGGAAGATGCCCGAACTATCACTTATACTTAATCAATATTTTCACATGTTCGGCGTTAGCGAAAGTCGATTAAATGGTAACATCTCAGATGATGACATCGCTATCAGAGGTTTTAAAATCATTAGAAGAGATCCCTATTAGAAACAAGAGACGAGTATTGCAGTTTATATTTCTAACTCGCTCAACGCCCACCGCAGGCTAGATTTTGAAACCTGTGCAATTGAATGTGTATGGCTTGAGGTTAAACTTCAAAATCGCATACTCCTAGTAGTTGGCTACCTTTATCGAAACCAATTCAGGAAATATCTGGTATGAAAAATTCACCACTATGATGGATGTAGTCTTTAGTAATGCGAGAGAAATAATACTGCTAGGTGACTTCAACGTAGACACTAATATTTCAAACAAAACATCGAAAACATAATAGAGTCATATAACTTCCAACAGTTAGTCAAACAAGCCACCAGAATGACTAAATCATCTGCAACACTTATAGATCATATTTATACTACGTGTGCTGACAACATCACAGAATGTATTGTACCTATTAATACAATGAGCGATCACTACCCAGTATGTTGCACGTGGCCGAAAAGAGGTACAAAAACTCCAAAACACAAAGATATAAGTATAAAATATAGAAATTATAAAAATTTCAATCGAGATGTCTTTTTACAAGACTTGCACAACTCATCTTTGGACTATGTTTACCAACTTCCTGACCCAGACGATGCTCTGGACCACTGGCTGAAGACCTCTTTAAGTATATTTGATAAACATGTTCCATTTAAGGAAGTTCGTGTTAAACATCACACTAAGCCCCCGTGGATCACACAGGAGGTAGTTGAACTTATAAGAGACCGGGATAGGGCACATAAAAATAGAGATATAACTATGTACCGTAGTCTGAGAAACAAAGTTCAATATGTTATTTGAAAGGAAAAGAAAAACTATTTTAAGAACTTAATAATAGATAAAACTAACACTAAAGATATATGGAAAGCAATTAATACCTTGAGAAACAAATACAAATCATCACAACCACTACCATCAAATCAGGTTACATGTGATCAATTCAATATATTCTTTCAGTCAGACATAAACCAACTGAAGGCTGCAATACCAGATGCGCCACTTGACATATCTTTATTATCAACATTCTGTGAGAACAAATGCCTACTTTTTAATAAGGCTAAACTAATTCACAAAATCCTATTTCAAAATGCTCCAAGCTACCTTTGGCCATTGTTTAAATATAACGCAAGACATAGCGAACGACTAAATATACTTCATGTCCCTAAATCTAGGATAGATTTATATAAAACAAGCTTAGCATACTTTGCCGCTCAATTGTGGAACAATCTTCCACAAGAAATCAAAAACACCACCAATCATTATACATACATTCGCAACCTGTCTGAACACTACCTCAGTACAGACTACATACCCCCATAAACAAAAACAAAAAAGACAATAATAATGGTAAATTATCTCAAACGACAACTAGCAAAAAAACATTCCCATATCTATGGCACGTTACAGCTTCCTTGGGTATTTATAATGCCTATGTTAAACATTGCCTCATTGAGCCATTTGTTATTGATTATTTTTCATGCGTTTTAATGCTTATTGTTCTTTTGTTGTCAAAAATTTGCTTCATAAGTGATGTTGAATGAAAGAATCTATGAGAGGAAATAGAGAAGAAGGGCAGAATGTCAGAGGGCCTGCGTGCCCAATTCTTAACCCTTTGAAAATAAAGATTTTCGTTCGTTCGTTCGTTCCAAATCCAAATTCCTGCATGCTCCTGTGGTCTAGTTATTTCTTGAACGTGTTTATTGTAAACTTTCCCATTGCATTTTCCCAGTTGAAAAGACAATGAAAAGTAAGTCTGGTATTCTGAGATAGGTAGCACATATAACTTGAATTCTTTCTTTATTTCCATTTCATTATTCTCATGTTGTCATCTTTCCATTATTTTCATATGGTTATTATGTTTTAGTGTGGTCACTGTGGTGTTTTCTACGTGTTTATATGTTGTACAAGTACTTTCTTGTATTTGTTTGCTGATGAAGGTTAGTCACGGCGTCTTCTTTTGTTTTTCCGTAATTTTGTTCTGTAAAGTTGCATTACACCGTTTTTTTTAAATGTTGTTAACACTTCCAGTAGCACTTTACCTTGAATGTCCTTTCTTCACAGCTTAATCCCCTTCTAGCCATAATCATAATGGGATGCACATAAAACAGATACATATTTCGCCAGGTGTGGGTTATAATTATGTGTATAAATTTTCTCGAGACACCGCGTATTTATACATATATAAACGTTTGTTGGTGATGTGTTCACATTCTCTTTCTCTACTTCTGTAGTTGTTCTATAATGCGCAATGTTGAGGTAAGTAGGAACATTTTTTTCCAAATTTTCATTTTCCCTTTATTGTTTTAATTTTTTCATCTTTTTATACTTCTCGTCCTGTCGTCACGTCTTAATGTAGTCACAGGAGATCTTCTTCGTGACTATATGTTGTGTTTTGTGAATGTGTTTGTTTGCTGATGAAGGCTAATCGCAGCAACGTCCTGTATGTGTCGTAATTTTGTTATGTAAAACTGCACTACTTTTTGTCATTTTATATTGTTTACATAATGTGTCATGTGAAAGCTTGTGCACATCTCGCGTTTTCCATGAATGCTAATCTACAAGTAGAAATGTAGCCATGTATCATTATTCATATGTCCTATGTCCACTTATGGACTGAATGATTCGATGTGCAATGAGGATGATCTGTCGACCAACTAACTAACTTCTTCTTCTTCTTTCGTTCGCTTGAAATATATCTATAACTGCAATGTTGTCTCTTGTATGAATCTAACAGTCTTGTTTAGTTCACTCAGTGGTTCATAGAGTTTATATCCAATGTTGTCTCTCTAGGCCAGCAGGTTCGCCTGGATATGTTGTAGTTTGGGCAGTCCTGGGGTATGTGCTCTGCTGTCTGCTAACTAACTAACTAACTAACTAACTAACTAACTAACTAACTAACTAACTAACTAACAGCCCTTTTATATTACAGGCTAAATGGGAAACTGATAACAACTACTGCAACAGTTTTGTGAAGAAGAAGGTGTCTTTTTATACACTTCTGGAGTTCATGGACTTGGCCGCCTACAACTATTTAACAGGTTTGTTCATTGGTTGGTTGTGAGTCCGCTGTAAAACTGCGTTTTAACGCTTAAGCCCAATTCATTGGGTATTAGTTATAACAGAAATGTCATCATTCAACTCTATACACGCCCACCGTCGACGGTCTCAACAGGCATGGACAAATATGGGTGTCTATCGCACTCTATATACAACAATAAGAATTCAGGATCTTACTAATAAAAGTACAATTATATCAAAAAGCTACACACAAACAAAGGATGGATAAATAATAATAGAAAAGATAAGAATTTATGGTATGGTCGTATTATGAGAAAACACGTTATGATGATACAAAGTATGATATTCTAATTCATACTGAAGGACCACCAATTTTGAAGATGGCGGTTCAGAATGTTCTTAACCATATGAAAACTGGCAAAAGCCCCGGTTCAGATAACATGACAACAGAAATGATTAATGCTTTAGAAGAATATGGAACAAATCAGATCACCAGACTACTGAACACAATATATGATACTGGAGATGAATTATGATACCTCATGAATTATGTAATTCTATATTTACGCTTGAAGAAAAGTGCTTAGAAATTGAAAACCAACACAACAGTCAAAATACCAAATTAGTGCACAAAAGAATTCAGGAACTTACTAATAAATGAACAAGTACATCAACAGGGTGTCTAAAAACTAAAGATGGCAAAATCATAATAGATAAAGACTAGATTCTACATGTATGGACAGATTATGTGAAACACCTTTATGATGATAACAGAGACGAACAGTATGATATTAGATTAAATAATGAAGGTCCGCAAATTTTGGAGATGGAGGTTCGAAATGTTCTTAAGCATATGAAAGCTGTCAAGGCCCCTGGTGCAGATAACATCACAACAGAAATTATTAAAGCTTTAGAAGAATTTGGACTAGAGCAAGTCACCAGACTGCTGAATACATTATATGATACTGGAGATATACCTCCTGAATTATGTAACTCTGTATTTATTGCAATCCCAAAGAAATCAGGAACCTTGGAATGTGATCAACATAGAACAATTAGTATAATGAGTCACATCACAAAGATTTTGCTAAGAATTATCATGCAAAGAGTGAGGAAGAAGATACAACCTGAAATAGGGGAAGAACAATGTGGGTTTGTAGAAGGAAAGGGTACGGTAAATGCTGTGTATATGCTGCGAACAGTTATTGAACGCGCTATAGAAGTAAACAAGGATATACATCTTTGCTTTATTGACTATACAAAGGCTGTTGATAGAGTTAGACATGTCAACATGGTGGATATGCTTGCAGATCTACAAATTGATGAGAAAGACATTAGACTTATAAAAAACATATATTGGAAACAACAAGCTGCAATAAGGATTGATAATGAAGTGGGACAGTATCAGCCATTAAGAGAGGTGTTAGGCAGGGATGTGTGATGTCGCCAGATCTTTTTTCCCTATACAGTGAAAATATTTTCAGAAATGTAGAGGATATAAATGGAATCAGCATTGGAGGACGAAACATCAATAACATTAGATATTCAGATGATACAGTATTAATTGCAGACAATGCGCAGGACCTGCAACAATTAGTAGATGCGGTTGTTGTACACAGTGAGCAACTGGGGTTAGAATTAAATTGTAAAAAGACTCAGGTTATGGTCGTCACTAGGAGGAAAGAAGTGCCACAATGTAATATACAAGTAAACGGAATCATTCTTCAAAAAGTGAATCGGTACAATTATCTTGGAACAGTCATAACATCTGATGGGAGATGCCTTGAAGAGATTAGAACAAGAATCGCCATGGCGAAAGTAGCCTTTAGCAAGATGAAAAACATTCTGACCAATAAAAAGATGTCAACTGAAACGAGAAAAAGAATGTTGAGGGGATACATAGAGCCTGTTCTTTTGTATGGATGTGAAACTTGGACAATGAGCAGTCAAGCTGAAAAACACCTGATGGCTGCAGAAATGTGGTTTCTGAGGAAAATGCAAAGAATACCATGGACAGACAGAAAAACCAATGACCAAGTACTACAGGAGACAAATGAACATCGTAAACTGATTAGAGAAATTAGACGTAGACAGTCAAAATTTTTTGGACATGTTATGAGAAGAAATGGATTGGAGAACTTGGTGACAAAGTTAGTTAGTTAGTTAGTTAGTCAGTTAGTTAGTTAGTTAGTTAGTTAGTTAGTTAGTTAGTTAGTTATTTGATTGGTTGATTGGTTGGTTGGTTGGTTGATTGGTTGGTTGGTTGGTTAGTTAGTTAGTTAGTTAGTTAGTTAGTTAGTTATTTGGTTGGTTGGTTGGTTGGATGATTGGTTGGTTGGTTAGTTAGTTAGTTAGTTAGTTAGTTAGTTAGTTAGTTATTTGGTTGGTTGGTTGGTTGGTTAGTTGGTTGGTTCGTTCGTTCGGTCGGTCGGTCGGTCGTTCGTTCGTTCGTTTGTTTGTTCGTTCGTTCGTTCGTTAGTTCGTTCGTTCGTTCGTTCGTTCGTTAGTTAGTTAGTTAGTTAGTCAGTTAGTTAGTTAGTTAGTTAGTTAGTTAGTTAGTTAGTTAGTTAGTTAGTTCGGTCGGTCGGTCGGTCGGTCGGTCGGTCGTTCGTTCGTTCGTTCGTTCGTTAGTCCGTCCGCCCGTCCGCCCGCCCGTCCGTCCGCCCGTCCGTCCGTCCGTCCGTTCGTTCGTTCGTTCGTTCGCTAGTTAAGTTAGTTAGTTAGTTAGTTAGTTAGTTAGTTAGTTAGTTAGTTAGTTAGTCGACAGATCATCCTCATTGCACATTAAACCATTCAGTCTATAAGTGCTTGGATCCCCTCCTCAGCCAATCCCGCAGCTTGTAGCTGCTCACGACACCATTTTTGTGTTGGTTTAAAAATCTTCGTTGGCTTCCTGCGAAATGTTCTTCTTTGGCCACACCTCTTTTAACTTGCTGTTCTCGCAGCCTGACCATGGTTGTAGATTCCCAGTCATCGCTTGGTTCTCGTAAGCGACTTCTCGTAGAGCATTCAGAATGTCTGCCTGGTCCATGGCTCGTCCGCCTTCCACAGCAGCCCTACCTGCAAGCCTATCAGCCTGCTCATTTTCGTGTACACCAGCATGTGCTGGCACGAAAATGAAAGTAATCTTTGCCAACGAGACCGCTCTAGAGACAGCAACCACTCTCTTCGGACTCACCACATGTCTATCTTCCTGAGCGTACTCATTGACTCACAAAGGACACTTGCCTGATTGAATGTCTGTGTCACGAGCCATGTTATTGCTTTATTTACTGCCATGGCTTCCATAGTCAGGCTACTTGTGGTCAATATAAAAGCACCAGACTCTTCCTTAACAATTTTCCCGTCGACCTGAGCCATAAAGACCCATGAACTTCTCTCTCCTCGAACGACTGACTTATCTGTGTAGATGACAGCATCATCCTCTAAAGAATTCTCGAAGATCAGAGCCTGTAATTCCGCCTCCACGGCAGCTGGATTTGCTTGTCTGCATTTCCTGTCTAGTTGGATGCACAATGAAAAGGATGTACAGAACTCTGTTGGCACTTGTACACACTCCTCGCCAGGTTCTAAGTCATCAAGTGAACACACACCTGCTGAAGAATGTCTTCGGCTTGACCCATCCACGACTTTCCTCTTTTTAACCTGCTGCTCTTTACAGTTAGTATAATGAGTCACATCACGAAGATTTTGCTAAGAATTATCTTGCAAAGAGATAGGAAAAAAATACAACCTAAAATAGGAGAAGAAAACGTGCTTTTGTAGAAGGCCTGGGTACAATACACTCTGTGTAAATGCCGCGAACAGTAATTAAACGATTTATAGACGTAAACAAAGATCTAATCTTTGCTTTATTGACTACACAATAGCTTTCGATAGAGTAAGACATGCCAAAATTGTAGAAATGCTTGCAGATATACAAACTGATGCGAAGGACCTTAGACTTATAAAAAATATATATTCGAAACAACAAGCGGCCATAAAAATTGATAATGAAGTAGGTCAAAATCAGCCTATCAAGAGAAGTTTGAGACAGGTATGTGTAATGTCTCCAGATTTGTTTTCCCTATACAGTGAAAATATTTTCAGAAATGTAGAAGATATAAATGGAATCATTATTGAAGGACGAAACATCAATAATATTAGATATTTCAAATGATACTGTATTGATTGAAGACAATAAGCAGGATCTGCAACAATTAGTAGATGCGGTTGTTGCACACAGTGAAAGCTAGGGTTAGAATTAAATTGTAAGAAGACACAGATTATGATTGTCACTAGGACGAAGCAAACACCCCACTGTAATATACAAGTAAATGGGAATATTCTTCACAAGTGAATCGATATAATTATCTCGGAACGGTCATAACATATGATTGGAGATGCCTTGAAGAGATTAGAACAAGCATTGTCATTGCGAAAGTAGCCTTTTGCAAGATGAAAAACATACTGACCAATAAAATGATGGCAATCGCAACGAGAAAAAGAGTGTTGAGGTGTTACATAGAACCTGTACTTTTATATAGATGTGAAGCGTGGATAATGAGCAGTCAAGCTGAAAAACATCGAATGGCTGTGGAAATGTGGTTTCTGAGGAAAATGCGAAGCATACCATGGACAACAGAAAAACCAATGACCACGTCCTACCAGAAACAAATGAACATCGTACACTGATTAGAGAAATTAGATGCAGATAGTCAAAATGTTTTTGGACATTTTATGAGAAGAAATAAATTGGAGAACTTGGTGACAACTGGCAAGATCGAAGGGGAAGAGAACAAGAGGAAGAAAGAAATACCTGGATGGTTCGGCCACGTGGTAAGGCCGAGACAGGGACACTGAGCTGATCATTGACTCTGGTGATCGAATGGCATGGTGAATTATGACAGCCCACATTTACCGGCATGGCACTTGATGGATGGATATTGCAGAGCTCTCCTTTTTTTCCACTCCGAAGCCAGTGACGTATACAAGAACAGGCACTGGAACGTCACATCTGCAGGGAGTCATGACTGTCACTGGACCATTGACCAGACCTGAGACCATGTCTATGGACACTTCTCACCACGAATAGGTGCCCATTGCTTATAGTAATAAATCCGATGCAGTTTCCAGCTGTTGGTCAATGATGCGATTGCCATACGCTGACTTTGACGGGGTCATAGGTTATGGCAGTGTTCACAAGGATGTCCACTTGGACACCTGGACCGTGAACAATTATTCGCATGTTATCACTTTTCACAGAGCGTGGGAAGCGCTTGGGACGTGTGTAGGACTTGTATGTGTGTGAATGTGTGTAAGTGTGTGTGTGTGTGTGTGTGTGTGTGTATGTATGTATGTATGTGTGTGTGTATGTGTGTGTGTGTGTGTGTGTGTGTTGTAAGTGATTAAATAAAACAGCTGCTAAAACTGTATGTTTCGAAACAAATCTAACCGTACATTAAGATAGAAAATAACGTTTCTGTTTACTTTCTTTTACTGTATTTAAATTTGAAAAAGTTGTTATTGTGCAGGAGCATTTTGTGTGGATGCCATATCACATTCACCATTTCCAGATTTGCCTCATGGTGTCCATGGTAAGTCCAGCAGTGGGACATTTCCCGTGTTGTACTTCCCACGAGATTAGTTGTCTTAATAGTTAATGCAACCCTGATGATACAAGTACAAATGTTATCTTACATACAGGTAATCTAGACCTGCATTCGTATTTGAAATTCCGAGATATGGAAGAAGACACTTTTGTGATTGTCTTCGACAGCGGTCGAGGGTAAGTATGACATTGTAAGTCAGGAAATGAAATTTGAAATGATAATTGTGATGACAATCACGCCTTGCTCACCCCAGCAAAGAGAGCTCAAACGCATGATAGCGTTGAATGATTCTTAATTACCGGGACAGGAAAACGTTATTATCTTTAGCAGACACCATCATTTGGTACACGTGTTGACAACTCGATATGATGAGGTTCGAGAAAGAAATAATCAACAACAACAATAATAACAGCAGCAATATTAGTAACATCCTAGTGTAAGAAACAGGAAACTAAATCGAGGATGTTGTCTCTTCTACTTCCCAACTCTAATACTCCTCAACTTGACTTAAACAACTCATCGTCTCGCAAAAGTTACTATGATTTATACAAACACTTTAATTTTGATAACGGTTGTAAAATGTTAGCAGGCCTTTTCCCACCTGCAACACTGGATTGTATGAATGACCATCTGTACTAATGCCCGACATTCCAATTGTACCCATGCACACATTTCCTTATTTAACTCTTACCCAGATGTACTTACCATTGTACTAATGCCCGACATTCCAATTGTACCCATGCACACTTTTCCTTATTTAACTCTTACCCAGATGTACTTACCATTGTACTAATGCCCGACATTCCAATTGTACCCATGCACACTTTTCCCACCTGCAACACTGGATTGTATGAATGACCATCTGTACTAATGCCCGACATTCCAATTGTACCCATGCACACTTTTCCCACCTGCAACACTGGATTGTATGAATGACCATTGTACTAATGCCCGACATTCCAATTGTACCCATGCACACTTTTCCCACCTGCAACACTGGATTGTATGAATGACCATCTGTACTAATGCCCGACATTCCAATTGTACCCATGCACACTTTTCCCACCTGCAACACTGGATTGTATGAATGACCATCTGTACTAATGCCCGACATTCCAATTGTACCCATGCACACTTTTCCCACCTGCAACACTGGATTGTATGAATGACCATTGTACTAATGCCCGACATTCCAATTGTACCCATGCACACTTTCCCACCTGCAACACTGGATTGTATGAATGACCATTGTACTAATGCCCGACATTCCAATTGTACCCATGCACACTTTTCCCACCTGCAACACTGGATTGTATGAATGACCATCTGTACTAATGCCCGACATTCCAATTGTACCCATGCACACTTTTCCCACCTGCAACACTGGATTGTATGAATGACCATTGTACTAATGCCCGACATTCCAATTGTACCCATGCACACTTTTCCCACCTGCAACACTGGATTGTATGAATGACCATCTGTACTAATGCCCGACATTCCAATTGTACCCATGCACACTTTTCCCACCTGCAACACTGGATTGTATGAATGACCATTGTACTAATGCCCGACATTCCAATTGTACCCATGCACACTTTTCCCACCTGCAACACTGGATTGTATGAATGACCATCTGTACTAATGCCCGACATTCCAATTGTACCCATGCACACTTTTCCCACCTGCAACACTGGATTGTATGAATGACCATTGTACTAATGCCCGACATTCCAATTGTACCCATGCACACTTTTCCCACCTGCAACACTGGATTGTATGAATGACCATCTGTACTAATGCCCGACATTCCAATTGTACCCATGCACACTTTTCCCACCTGCAACACTGGATTGTATGAATGACCATTGTACTAATGCCCGACATTCCAATTGTACCCATGCACACTTTTCCCACCTGCAACACTGGATTGTATGAATGACCATCTGTACTAATGCCCGACATTCCAATTGTACCCATGCACACTTTTCCCACCTGCAACACTGGATTGTATGAATGACCATCTGTACTAATGCCCGACATTCCAATTGTACCCATGCACACTTTTCCCACCTGCAACACTGGATTGTATGAATGACCATTGTACTAATGCCCGACATTCCAATTGTACCCATGCACACTTTTCCCACCTGCAACACTGGATTGTATGAATGACCATCTGTACTAATGCCCGACATTCCAATTGTACCCATGCACACTTTTCCCACCTGCAACACTGGATTGTATGAATGACCATCTGTACTAATGCCCGACATTCCAATTGTACCTATGCACACTTTTCCCACCTGCAACACTGGATTGTATGAATGACCATCTGTACTAATGCCCGACATTCCAATTGTACCCATGCACACTTTTCCCACCTGCAACACTGGATTGTATGAATGACCATCTGTACTAATGCCCGACATTCCAATTGTACCCATGCACACTTTTCCCACCTGCAACACTGGATTGTATGAATGACCATTGTACTAATGCCCGACATTCCAATTGTACCCATGCACACTTTTCCCACCTGCAACACTGGATTGTATGAATGACCATCTGTACTAATGCCCGACATTCCAATTGTACCCATGCACACTTTTCCCACCTGCAACACTGGATTGTATGAATGACCATCTGTACTAATGCCCGACATTCCAATTGTACCCATGCACACTTTTCCCACCTGCAACACTGGATTGTATGAATGACCATCTGTACTAATGCCCGACATTCCAATTGTACCCATGCACACTTTTCCCACCTGCAACACTGGATTGTATGAATGACCATTGTACTAATGCCCGACATTCCAATTGTACCCATGCACACATTTCCCACCTGCAACACTGGATTGTATGAATGACCATTGTACTAATGCCCGACATTCCAATTGTACCCATGCACACTTTTCCCACCTGCAACACTGGATTGTATGAATGACCATCTGTACTAATGCCCGACATTCCAATTGTACCCATGCACACTTTTCCCACCTGCAACACTGGATTGTATGAATGACCATTGTACTAATGCCCGACATTCCAATTGTACCCATGCACACTTTTCCCACCTGCAACACTGGATTGTATGAATGACCATTGTACTAATGCCCGACATTCCAATTGTACCCATGCACACTTTTCCCACCTGCAACACTGGATTGTATGAATGACCATCTGTACTAATGCCCGATATTCCAATTGTACCCATGCACACTTTTCCCACCTGCAACAGTGGATTGTATGAATGACCATCTGTACTAATGCCCGACATTCCAATTGTACCCATGCACACTTTTCCTTATTTAACTCTTACCCAGATGTACTGTTAGTTCCCAATTTGTACCTATTTTAGACTGAGTCGACCATGCGAATATTTTATTTTATCCGAGTATTCACCGAGCTGCGGTTCGAACTCATGACCGCAGGATCTACAGCCGAGTGTCCACAATACCGAAACCCCATTAATGTACTTTACTATATTCTACTTAATGAGAATAGCTTCTCATATAATATCCTATCAGGGAGTTCGCAATGGATTATGTCCCTAAAGTGTCATTCTCATTTGCTTAACACCTCTGAAGAAGGAGTGGGTTCGCCTGAATGGCAAGGGACACCGATAAAATGGAAAGCAAGCCCAGTAGCAAAACTCACTCCTTTACTACTTTAAACAGCGTGTAACGACTACGCTTGAGTTTAAGCGAGCGAACAAAAAGAAGAAGAAGAAGATTGACTTAATAACATAATCTTCAAATGTCACCGCTGATTCCTTAGCGTGGCAAGGGGAAGGAGAAGTCTGTAACACAATCGCCGTGGAGATTGTACATTGGTACATGGTCGGGGAAAACAGTTTCTACATGAAACTGACTTTGATAGATACAAACATGTTTAACGACATACAGACCATAGACCTTAATACTAGGGGGATGAGTGGTCTCGGGGTATGGTGTCCGCCTCGAGTGCTGGAGGTCCCTGTTTCAAGCCCCTGTAAGGGACGGGATTTTTTTCACTTGGACTTCTAGTAACAAAATTTTCTCCTGGGTAATGAGACCGGACGCCCGTATGTATTGTTGCGCACGTAAACAATTCCTTGGCAGTTGGAAATTGAAAAAGAGTAGCCTAACGGCACTGCCTGGTCAAATATTTCTAGTTAAAAGTTTACCCAAAGTGTTTCAGGATCCTCGCCGATGCTACGGGGTTCATGCACTGAGCTGAGTTTCTCCGGACTCAGGCTTGAGCTAGGAGTAGAACGGAGCATTTATGGGTTACATGTGCCGTGATGTTGATCCGTCGACTAAAGTTAACTAAGACCTCAATACTTCTATCCTAACATTTAAATCACCCAACCTAATAAGAGTGTTGGCATATTGTTGGTGTTTTATCAAAATTGTATCTTCAAAATGTTGAGTATAAATATGTAGTTATTGAACACGATCACATCAGCATATATAGTCATTGTTTGTTGATATATGGCATTGTGTGTCTGAACCGTACATATAATATCTCTGACTTTATTTTGTATTACATTTACTGCAGGTTTAGCCAGCCGACCTACGACCAAATGTCAATTTTAGCTCCAATACGTCAGTGCTGTCTGATACGACTGTCCACTCTGGCCAAATTCATCAAGCTCTACAAAGGTCCTGATAGTCTCAGTAGCGTCATGGATTCGTCCTTGAAGTCTGACCCGTTGTACCCAGTACTAACGGAAGCAGATTTGGACGCATTAGACAGAAGAGTCGCCAAAGTGATCAAGATTGTCGGCGATTGTGTGGCTAAAGCCAGGTCTTGGGATGATGTTGTTTTTGATGATTTGAACATTCATTAAAGTGAAAATGCAGAGGACAAGAGGTGGTCATTAGAATATCATTAGAGTAATCCAATTATAAGATACACAAGTGACAACATACACCACAGAGGTAGACAACGTCTGAGTTAAACTGAGTTGAGTCAAGAACCCATATCACGACACACTAGACATTCCCATAAGCGCTCATTTACCATCTTCAACAACCAATGGCGAGTCCCACATAACTTATTATGCACCTGTCTGGCATTTCCTAGGAGTACTGAGTGTCGGTCAGATCCAATTACTATCGCAATGTTCACCCCCAGACAATGGTAGTTTATCTATTCTTTTGCACTATTATCATGAATCAATAGGGCCAGGTGCATACCTGCCTTATCGTGCACCAATATACCACACAAAGGCGCAAACGTTGCTAATCTCTCTGCCTACTAATGTTCCGGCACACCAGCATGTCCTGGGGGATAGATCCAATGGACGATCCATATCTGCATGTGTTTTCTTTTTGTTTTTTACATTCAAGCAACAAAGTCAACCTTCTCATGATCTGTGAGTCAGTTACAATAGCACCACGTGTGAGCTGTTTGGCCCCAGCCTGCAGAACGCCGCAATGATTGCCTTCACCACCATTCCCAGATTAGATGTCGTGGTATCATATGCCTAGATCTCTACACTAAACACCGTCTATTAATTTTTGCTGTGAATCTCTAGGCTCTTTTGCCTCTTAGCACAGTGCCATCTGTGTAGATGATTACATCACCTGTTGGCCATTCATTTTACTCTCAATCCAATGTGATTATAACACTACACAGGCCTCATTTTTCCACTGGCATTCTGACCCCTTCCTCTCCTCTCCCTATGTTCTCAAACATACACACTTCTCTGATTGTTTCCTCTGACTGTACCATCCATGGTTGTCTTGTTATCAGCCTGTGGCCGATGAATTCTACCAGAGCTTCATGCCTTGGTAGAGTAGTAGCTAGACGCTTGCATGCTGGCCCGTTGATCATGGGTTCAAAATCTCAAAAAGCCGATGTTTAAAATTGGTATGGGAACCAGCCTATAATATGTACTAATTAAATAAATGCTTAGCGAGATTAAGGCGGCAGGCATGTCATTGGCCGATTGGTCAATCAAAATGTAGGTCTAACAACATGTGACCAACAGGTATTAAGGCGCGTACAAGAATGTTCTACATCTTCTCTTTCCGTATGCCCCAATGTGGCATAGGCCATAGACCAACTCACCCCAAGCCCCTCCCCCCCCCCCCCCCCAACACGTCCCTGTATTTAGTTATCTAATGCAGATCTGTCCATGGCCTTCACAAGTTGTTAACTGCTGTTTCTATTTCTCTTCTACGTGAGTTTTAGGTCTTCTCCTTTTTCTTTTGCACTGTTTGTTCCAGAGTCAGTTGTGTTTTACTAGTTGTACTATTCTCGGGTTGTCTCAATGTATCGCCTATCCAGCAGCAGCGTTTTTTCGCCACCTATCGGTCCATTGGTATTTGTCTAGCTTACTTCATGAGCTACACATTGATGATTTCATAATACCACTGCATTCCTTCTTTGTTACCCAGACACCAATTAGTGAATGTTTGTAGTTACACTGAACTTACACTCGCCAAGAAATCACAAACAGTCAAAAATACTGGGGGTTTCATCATCGCATCATGCTTCCATACACACCTCATAACTTTACTTACTCTCTAGCAATCAAATAATGTCTATGTCAGTCGTATAAAGATTATCTCTTAGGATTTAAATGATTACATCCATCAGGATCAAATACGCCCCGATGAACAATCTTTACCATCTATTTTGGTCCGAAATTCACAGTTTACATCTGTGCAGTGTAAATCGTTTCTAATCCCATGATACTTCGATCTAACTTGGCCTGGACAGCCAAATAACGTAAAAACAGATGAAGCAGATTGTATAGAGATCCCGCGGTCATGTTTGACATGAAGCCCACTACACTCACGGCAGCTGCACAATGGGGGAGATATTAAGCAGGGGATAGGTGCACTTATGGATTGAATGGTTCGATATGCGGCGAGGATATTCTGGTGACTAACTAAAATGATGTTTGTTCGTTTTTTAGATTGTTAATTCTCTCCGCTTATAGACAGCCATGCTTCGTGTAGAGTGGCATACTTCAGTTCAAAACTCATGAACACCTGATTGATCTTTTCCCCAAAACATATTGGTGTGGTGGGAAACAAGCAGACTGACAGATTGACTGGGTCTGAACCGTTTTGTGGAGTATTGGTGCACGACAGATTGACTGGGTCTGAACCGTTCTGTGGAATATTGGTTGTGGAATATTGGTGCACGACAGACTGACTGGGTCTGAACCGTTCTGTGAAGTATTGGTGCACGATAAGGCAGACGTAGTCAGGAACAATTGTGTATAGGGAGGAAAAACAAATAAATCATTAAAGCCGAGAGAGAATGGTTCTGCAGGGTATGACTGGGGTATTTGGCCAACACTAGTACATTGAGGACAGGCCAGACGGACATATACACAGACTGCACATGGTACAATTAGTATAGGGACTCTTCGCTGGTTGTTAAAGATGAGAGTGGATCATATAAGACAATATCCCTACTGCTGTGATGTCAGTTCTTGACTCAAAGCAACTCATCTAAACTCAATTTTCTTCTTATAGATGACACAAGACGAACACCCCAGCAAAGGCGGTGTACTAAACATTTGAATAACAAAAACACAGTTGCTAAATATTATTTATAAAGGGCACATTCTATAAACTAAGCTTAACAGCGACGTGTTCAACCTACGTTGTTATATTTCCACCCGCTGAAGGATATCTAAAGCACGTAATGTGTACAAACAATGAGGTAGATAAGTGTGGACTTTGAAGCAGTTGAGATATAGACCCACATCGGGTATAGTTTTAGTGGGAACCTGGGTAGGGTAGTGGCTAGACGCTAGCACGCCGGCCTGGTAATCATGGGTTCGAATTCTCAGTGTACAGATTTTTAACATTGACATGGGAACCAGCGTAAAATGTGTACTAGGAAATGCCTAGGGTAGTGAAGGCAGCAGACATGGCATTGGCTACATCACCGCTGGAGTGTCCATTGGTCTATCAAAATGTAGGTCTACAACAGGTGACTTCTACTTCCTCCATCTGCCACATTTAAACACGTCCTTCAGCTCTAAGTTGGATGAGAGATCCAGTTAAGGAAGAAGGGGTTGCTATTGAATTCATGAAGCTGAATCACCCAGAAATCCAAAGGCACTCTATTCTGTGCATCCTCAAATTAAATTGCAGCAGCGCGCGTCTCAATACCTCAGTGGAATCCCTCTTTAACAACGAAATACATTCTACAAACAAACGAGCTTACGAACTAACGAACATATGAACTTTATTTTCAAAATGTCACAATTTGGGCACTAAGGCCCATCTTACATTCGGCCCTTCTAATCATTCATCATTGCGCATGTTATATACACACAGGAAAACAAACTACTCCTAAATAAGCACTCCTGTTATAATGTCGACACTCTGGTTTTGCAAAGTTTTATTTTTATTGTTATGTTTCTTTCTGTCCTTTTATCATCTGGATCTTCGTTTCATAGTGTTCATTCGTGTTTCTATTATTTGGGATTCTACGTACACTTAATTCAAGTCTCCTATAATTTATGTTGATCGCTTACACATATTTTTAGTAATTCTGTGTTGTAATTATCTTCTTTTTGCAAATTATCCTTTATTTAAAATTATCTTTTATTTAAAAGTATCTTTTCTTTCAATGTATTATTTTATTTTTTGTTTTGCTTTCTACTTCTTAAAATCGATGTTTTACTCTATTTATTTCACTATATTACATGAACAATGAAAAGAAAAATAAACTGATACATTATTCGTAACTTGTTCAAATAAACACTATTATAATAGAAGTATATACGATTTATGTTAATATATCTGTTATGTTAATATGTTATGTTAATATGTCAATATCATTTATTTTTAATATTTGGGGCATTACCAAATGGTAAAGTATTTTAATAAAATAATGCAGTATTTGTTTTACTTTTAAGAATTGATTTGTGATGGGCTTATAAATTTATCTTCTCGGAGATAATGGTGATCCTTGTGGTAGGCCAGGATGTATTGTTGTTGGTTCCGAAGTCTAAAGGCCACATGTAAAAACTACTTTCCATTGGAAGAGGGCTGCAGCGATCCAACTAAGGAGGAATGGACTTATATTGAGTTCAAGAAGCTGAAGCATTAAAAAATCCAATGGTACTCTGTTGTACGCGTCCTCAAGATCAATCGCTGCAGCAAAGGTTTCAATGCTTGAGTGGAAACCTTCATAGACATCATGGGCAAAAACTGCTGTATTCGTCCAGGTTTCTGTTTTTGGACGGTACCCACCCAGGATAGGTTGGAAAACACATCCTCCTGGCTTGATATTTTTCTGGCAATTAACTTCTCCAGCAGCTTGCCTATTGTATTCTGCATGGTTATAACTCGATATCACTGAATTTTTATGTGGTCTTTGCCAGGTTTCGGCAAGGGAAGCCTGGTAGCTGTGTAACCACTCCTCCTTGATGCTAGCATTCCCTACATAGTTTCCTTTATTTGAAGGATGTCGACCAGTGGACATTCATCAAAGAATGCATGCAGGTACGGTAACAAATGTGTGTCGAAGACAACAGTGACAGGCCGGGCACGAATGTTTCGGAAAGGAGGTCAGTTCACGACAGATCTTCTCCGGGTCAAGAGCATATTGTTGCGACAGAAAAAATCATCGTCAAGATTGATGCAGCAGTACAGATGAACCATTGTCGAAGCATACGTTAGCTAGTGAAAGAATTTGATTTGTTAATTTGGACAATTCAAAAGGTCGTTCGTAAGAAACTGCAATATTGGAAGGTGTGTTCACAGTGTGAATCACGAATGTTGACGGACTACCAAAAAGAGGAACGCATGGGATGGTGTTTGAACCACTTGCTGCGTTACAGGGTTGAGGGTGATGCATTTCTCTACCGCATAGTGGCAGGCGATGAATCATGGTGTCAGCACTTTGAGCCGAGCAGCAAAAGAGAGAGCATGCAATGGAAGCATGCTGGATCATCAAAAGCCAAAAAATTCACGTTACAGGTTTCCGCTGGTAATGTTATGCTGAGCGCATTTTTTACCATGAAGGGCTATTGTTGACCGACTTTAAAATTCCTGGTGTCAACATCAACTCTACCCACTACTTGCAAACACTAGACAAGTTGCAAAAAGCCATCAAGAATAAACGACCTGGCATGCTTTCTCGTGATGTGATTTTGTTGCACGATAATGCTCGTCCGCATGCCGCAAATATTGTGCAGGAAGAAGTGGGAAATTCTGCAACATCCAGCCTATAGTCCTGATTTGTCACCATGTGATTTTCATTTGTTCGGACGTCTAAAAAAAAGCTCTCAATGGGCAACGATTTCACACAGATGTAGACGTAATGAACGCGGTAAACACTTGGTTCTGTGAGCAACCACAATCTTTTTTTTTGCGGACGGCATTCGCCGCCTACCTAAGAAATGGGATGCTTGCCTGAATACCTACGGTGGTCTCTTCTGACCAACCCATGGTGCATACTTCATTCAAAATGAATGCTTTGTTTAATTCTACCACACCTGTTAATGTTTCTTTCATGCTTTTGTAATAAAGCCATTGAAACGGTTTTCAAATGAACGTCCCTAATAATATAATGCTAATTCATCTATGTTGCTCTGGATATCTGATATTACTTATGTGGCTGATTCTAAGTGCCTGTATTTTTGAGTGTATGTCTTGTAGTGCTATTCCTCCTTCTTTCCTGTATGAATGTTTAATATTGTATGCGGTGTATTGTCTTGCTATAGATAAATATACTGATTTGTGTATTTATGTCTGTGATTGTCTGTTTTGGAGAATTTAACACGGTCAAGTATATTAGTTTTGGTATGATGTATGTGTTAACTTTAATGCTTCTTTCAAATTCTATTGCTGTTTTGTATTGATACCTGTGTAGCATATTGTGTCAGTTTTAGCCATAATTCTGTGTGTTCTGTTCTGGAGTCACATGGTTTCATATTATCTCTGTGTGTTAGGTCTGGAGGGAAATCAAACTGTTGTTTCCACTTTCCCAGGCCTATAATTTGTGATTTTTGTATATTAATATTGACTCCACTATCTTTCTCAAAGTGGCAAAAGGTGTGCTGTATGTTTCTGATGGACGTGTTGTTTGACGGGAAGAAGGCAGTATCGTCTGCATAAGCAATGACCTTTTGCTTTCCTATTCCCTGTATGGGTGTGCCTTTAATGATGTTGTCTTGTCTGATCGTTACTAATAATGGCTCACGTGTCTGCAAATACAAACACGGTGATTGTGGATATCTTTGTCTTACAGATCTTGTCAGCCTGAAGCTAGCAGTCAATGAATGGTTAACTAACACTTTGCTTTCAGGGTTGTTATACAATATCTGTATCCACTTTCTGCAGTTCTGTCCTATATTGCAGTCTGCTGGGGTTTTGTGCAAATAGCTATCTGCGATTCTGTCAAAAACATTCTTGGTCCAAAGGCAAGAGTTAATATTGACATTCTTTCTGGTGTGTGTATGTTATAATATCTCTAATGAGATGTGTGTGGTTTTGTATATTCCTGTGTTGTATACCACATTGCTGGTTTGAGTGTATTAGTTAGTGGTTGCAGACATTTTGTGTGCAAGTTATTTGGCCATAATTTTGTAATCTGTGTTGAGAAGTGAAATTGGTCTGTAATTGTTCATGTGTGTCTTGCCTGTCTTTGCTTTATGTATAAGTGTTATATAAGACATGGTGCAGCTACCAGAGAGTTCCTGTTTGCAAAAGGCTTCCTGATAGACTTTTAGAAGAAGGTTGTCAATGATAGGAAATAATTGTTGATAGAAAGCTACTGTTAATCCGACAGGTCCTGGTGTATTGTCTTTGTTCATTTCTGTGCATAATTTATGTCTTCTAGTGTCAGTTCTGAGTCCAGTACATATGACAGCTTCATTGTACATTGCAAGACGCTATCTTGTATTTGTGTGATTACTGTCTCTGTTGTGATAAAGAGTGTTTAGTATTGCTGGCACGCTTCTGTTAAGAGTGTGATTTCTGTTTGTGTGTTTCTTTTCAAGTGTATTATTGTGTTTATTTGTCTGCTACGCTGTGTGTTTTGTTTTATTGCCATGTATTGTTTGCTGGTGTTGTTAAAGTTGCATTTCTAATCCATGCATCGGTGTTGAGATTCTGTCGGTTTGCTTTGTTAAATATATCGCTGTTTGTATGATTTGTTCTTGTTGCAGTCTATGCTTGTGTATGATGGATGCTAGTTGTGGGGTTTGCTTCGAATTGTGTTTTTCAGTAAGTCCCAGTATTTTCTAATATTGTATGTTGGTATACTATCAGTGTGTGAATGCATCAGATCTGTCATATATTGCACATATTCTGTGTTTTAGAATAATGTGTTGTTAAATTTTCAGTGTGGTGACCGTTTCAATAGCTGTGTGTTTGCGTTATTGATATTGATGTGCCAGTATTGCTTTGTGATCTGCCTACTAGAGTGTTTCTTGTAGGTGTTTAGTGTGTATTATGTGGTGAGTTTTGGGTGTGTATATTCTATCTAACCTAGCTGATCTGTTGTGTGCTTGGTTTCTGTGTGTTGTATCTGTACTATTGGGGTGTTTGTGCATGAATGCGTCTATTAGGTTATGTGTTCGATTATGTATTGCAGTGTTTCGAGTTGATTCATGTCGTTTCGGCCAGCTCTTCTTAACTGCGTTTTAACTTCCGCTATTATGTCGGCAGAAGTTAAACAACAATTGAAGTCGTCTGCCAAAACAACATTCCTCCCTCTATATGTCTGTGCTAATAGGTTTTCTAAGTGTTCGAAAAATTGTGGTTGGCGACTGTGATTTGCTGGGGCATGTATGTTGACTATAGCGTGTGTAGGTGTGATGTTTTAAACCTCTATGATGGTAAAGTCTCTTTGGTCGTCCTTGTATGTGTCAGTAATTTCCGATTTGTCTAAAGTCTGCACTTTGGCGGTTCCAGAACCTGAACGGTGTGTCGATAGACTAAGGCATGAGTGTCTGTGTCCTAACTGTGTAGCGACTTGTTTTGTAAATCTTGAATGTAAGATACTCCAAAGACATGTTCTGAGCATTGGATGAATTATTGCCATGTATATAGTGAAGTTTCGATCATCTAGGAGAGAAGTCTTTCTTATTCTTAAATCTTTTCAGCCAGGAATTTCTATTTCAAACATGTTATGTCTTGTTGGACAGACCTGATATATTGGTCTGATCAAACAGATCTGAAAGGACTTTAAATGTGCTAGAGGTAGGATGAGTGAGTGGGGAGATCAGATTGCCTCCGGAAGATATTTATATTCTTTTCCTTTTGTTACACGCACTCCCTTTTATTACTCCACAAAACGTACAAAGCTGTAGTTATGAAGATCTAGGTTGATTACGTTTCTTCACATATGCATGCAAATAATTTAACGTTCAATATGTACTACTTGTCTTACAAGAGGGATTACGTTGCCGGCTGTTGATGAAGGTTCAAGACTGCTGTTTTCATGATTTATTACTCCTCGAAAGTAAGACGTCTGATGTGTCAAGGGTGGATTACAATCAGCTGAATCAAAACCCAATCTTGGTTGATATTTTATTTACAGCTTACTATATACTGTATAATACTGTATAATCCTGGACAGCTGTGTGAACAGAGTGAAATAGTTGTTGGGGTGATCATCTATATACTTTACCCCGCTGATCTGATACACATTACAATACGAAGATTGCCGGATTTATGATGCTGATTTATGAGAATTGCTCCGCATTTAAACTACATTCCATCTGTTTCAGCTGGTTAGTGGCCCGTGCAACGATAATGATAATCTGGGTTTTGGCCATCAATGATCGAACGGTTGTCCTACACATTTAATCCTTACAGTCTTAGACGTGGTAATGTCACTATAGGATCGTGTGCATAGTGCGGAGAAAGAGATAAAACAAAATGGCCGGGAGAGGGCCGAGAATCT
The DNA here is from genome assembly GCA_014155875.1 of Cepaea nemoralis. NCBI lineage: Eukaryota > Metazoa > Mollusca > Gastropoda > Stylommatophora > Helicidae > Cepaea > Cepaea nemoralis. Next base: position 29,680 of record JACEFZ010027035.1, on the reverse strand, counting down.
GGATGACAGTAAATACTCCTCTGTAAGGACAGTCGGATACATAATCAGACTACAACTGGTGTGATTAGTATTGGGGCTCTTCTCTTGCTGTTAAAGATAAGAAGGTGCACGTATGGAAATGTCCCGTTGCGCTCGCTCGCTTTGAACTCAAGTGTAGTCCATAAACACTACTTCCAGAAGTGCTAGACTCAATTTTGCGTGTGGATTAGCCTTCCCTATTAACATGGACTGGAGAGTTTTGGTCATAGACCATAACTTTAGGAAGGGAAAATCCCAACTGCACCTCCCCGTGGTAGAGGATGGAAACACACCACGGTGTGGCTAACACAGCTCTGGGGACCGAGTATCCACCGGAATAAGTGGACAACTCTGCAGCTGAGCAGAGCAGGGCACTAACTTGTCCTTACAGTCGGAAATGGCTGTCAAAGGCAGAGATAAAAAGACCACCATGTGGATGTGGAAGGCAAGGGGGAACCACCACATTATCTTCCCAGTCTTCATGGCAAAACATATATCAGAGTTAGTGAACAACGTTAATGGCTGTCTTAGGACATCCCCGTCCGGTAGGGACAGTCATGGGCCACAGGTGACACCAGGCCGTCATCCAGCTACTGATGGCAAAATCATAACTAAAATAAATAAATTTAGAGTAGGAATATGGAATGTTAGGACATTAAATGAGCTAGGAAAGTTGACCAATGTTCTAAGAGAGATGGATAGCATGAAAATGAATATACTAGGCGTTAGTGAGATGAGATGGAAGGGATCGGGCAAAATTATAGCTGACAATCACACAATAATTTATTCTGGAGGGGATACACATGAAAAAGGTGTAGGAATAGTATTAGACGAAAAAACAGCCAAGTCAATTAATGGATACTGGTGTATTTCAGATAGAGTTATTATGGTAAAAATCAAAGGCAAAGCAATAGATATAAATATTATACAAGTATATGCACCAACAACAAGCAGTAGTGATGAAGAAATACAACACTTTTACGACGAAATAGAAATGGTGATGGCTCAAATTGGATCACAAGAAATAAAAATAATACTTGGTGATTTTAATGCAAAAGTAGGAAAGGGGAAAATGGAGGATGTAGTGGGGAATTATGGTTTATGTACAAGAAATGAAAGAGGGGAAAAGCTAATAGAATGGGCAAATATCAATGATATGATAATTGGAAACACATGGTTTAAACACCATAAAAGACGACTGTACACATGGAAAAGCCCAGATAAGAAAATACGCAACCAACTACATACTAATCAATAAAAGATTTAGAAATGCTTTAATTAATGTAAAGACAATGCCTGGTGCTGACTGTAATAGTGATCATGTACCACTATGTGGACAAATAAAAGTACGATTAAAGAGACGGAAAAAAATTGTTAAGAACATGAGACTTAATAAAGAGGTTCTGAAAATAGATAAAGAAATGTAAGAACAATACAGTGTGACTGTGAAAAATAGGTACAATGCAATAGCTAACATACAGAGTATAAATGAACAATGGGAAATGTTAAGGAACTCCATTCATCAAACTAGCAAAGAAGTATTACCGGAGAGAGGCAAAATAGCTAAGAAAAATTGGATCAATGAAGAAATCTTAAAACTGATGGACAAAAGAAAACGGAGTAAAAATGACAAACAAGAATATTCTAAGATAAATAAAAAAATAAAAGATAAATATGGGAAGGCTAAAGAAAGTTAGTTAAACGAGCAATGCAAAAAAAAAATGTAATTAAATTCCATTATAGATACAAAAAATATGCACAGACAAATCAGTGAGCTTACAGGAAGAAAAATAAGAATAAATACAGGGTGTTTGAAATCAAAAACAGGAAAGATATTGTTAGAGGAATGTGCTATAATGAAGAGGTGGAATGAGTATATAAGAGAATTATATGATGGAGAAAGGGAAGAATCAACAGAAGAAAGTAACTTAGAAGGTCCAACTATTCTGAAAGAAGAAGTTGCTGACACTATGAAACGTATGAAGAAAGGAAAAACAGCTGGGCCAGATGAAATCACAATAGAAGAATTAGAAGTATTGGGAGAATTTGGAGTAGATATATTAACCAAAATGTTGAATGATATTTACAGCAGTGGATATTTACCCAGTGATATGCTGAAATCTGTATTTATAGCCATACCAAAAAGACCAGGAGCAATTGATTGTGAAGATTTTCGTACAATTAACCTTATAAACCATATCACTAAGCTTCTACTCAGAATCGTAATGAGAAGAACCAAAAAGAAAATAAAAATGGAAATTAGTGAAGAACAGTATAGATTTGTGGAAGGAAAGGGCACAAACAATGCAATTTATACATTACGGACACTAATAGAAAGGTCAATAGAGAAACAGAGAGACATATATCTGTGCTTCATAGATTATACTAAGGCATTTGATAAAGTAAAACATGATGAACTGATTAAAATGTTGGAAGATATCAACATTGATGGAAAAGATTTAAGATTAATAAATAGTGTTTACTGGAACAAACTAGCAGCAATTAAAATGGGAAATAAAGAGGGTAGTTACGAACAGATAAAGCTAGGAGTACGACAAGGGTGTGTCTTGTCACCAGATCTTTTCTCCCTGTATAGCGAAGTAATAATGAGAGAGATCAAAGAGATGCCAGGAATACTAGTTGGAGGTTATAATACAAATAATATACGCTATGCAGATGACACAGTATTGGTGGCGGATAATTCAACAGACCTACAACAATTATTAGACGTTGTAGTAACAGAGAGTGCAAGGAAAGGACTCAACTTGAATATCAAGAAAACAGTAACAATGGTAATATCAAAGAAAATGGTGACACCAAAATGTGACATAGACATAGAAGGGAAAATCCTTAACCAAGTTGATAATTTTAGATACCTAGGGGCATTTATAACATCAGATGGAAGATGTACAACAGAGATTAGGAGCAGAATTGGGCAGGCAAAAGCCGCATTTCAGAAAATGAAGTTTCTTATGCAATAAGTCACTATCACTGAATGTAAGAAAGAGAGTGTTGAAATGCTATGTAGAACCAGTTTTGCTGTACGGCAGTGAATCTTGGAATGTAAATGAACGAATTAAGAAGAAATTAGAAGCAACAGAGATGTGGTTCCTGAGACGAATGTTGCGAATTCCTTGGACTGCCAGAGTAACTAACGACGACTGCCTGAAACAGGCTAATGAAACTAGAACATCATATACAACAATAAGACAGAGACAAACATCTTTCTTCGGTCACGTGATGAGAAGAGAGGCATTGGAGATCATCGTAACAACTGGAAAGATCGAGGGGAAGAGAGGAAGAGGCAGACCAAGAGAAATGATGCTGGATGGATTGAGACGGTGGCATGGAGGAATTTCAGCAGCAGAGTTGATCCAGAAAACCAAAGACCGAGATCTATGGAAAGCCATGAACTCCTACTTGATGATGATTAACAGTGTCCCTTTCCTTCAGGCGAACCCACTCCGACTTCAGATAGGTCATCATGTTAGTCCAACTGTCCGGTGTAGGGGTTGAACCCCTTACCTCGGCATCGGCACACCGGATGCTTAAGAACACGAGTTCTTATCCATTCGGCCATGCTGGCCTACTCTAATATGTTTAATTCCTGTGGCGTGGCGCGCGGATGTACGAGGTAACGAACAATACTAGCGGGTTTAGCTTCTGTTGACAGCGGACCAGCGCAGAACAGGCTGACATCCTGATCGTCCTCTTAAAGACAGTTTGTTGCATATGCTTTACAGGACGTCGCAGTCAACAACAGCACTTTTTACTTTTGTGATCTATTGGCAAGTTTACGTTCAGTAGTTTGCCATTGCTTTCTGAACGAGTCGTTCAGAACGACCGGCACCAATACCATTTCGTAAATAAACCAACGTAAGGCGGTCTGGTGCCACATCGCCCACAGGTGTGTTTCGAACGCGGGTATGCGGGATTGCAAACTACGTCGGGAACTCCTTCGCCACGGAGCAAGGATTGGACACAAGACAAGTAAATAACCCAGAGTGACCTATGTTATTATGCAACTCTGACAACACTGCAAAGGCATCAAGTAAAACGGGGCTAAAATAGACTCGAATGCCACGCATGCATGCAGGCAGGCAGGCAGGCAGGCAGGCAGACAGACAGACAGACAGACAGACAGACAGACAGACAGACAGACAGACAGACAGACAGACAGACATTACATTGCCACCTTGTTGTCTTGACAGACGATAGTTTTTTGTTTTTTTTTTAAATATTGTGCTTGAAAAAAGGAATAATAACTACAACCCATGGCGGTAGCGAATGTGACTGATAATTCCAATTCGCACTGTAAATGTTCGTCCACAGTGGATGCATGTGAACACATGGTCATTTCCACCATCTTGCACCATCTTACGTCTCGAACGCTCCATGTTTGACTTATTTGCAATCATTTTATCCTTTGACTTTATTCCATTTCTGATATTTGCCCTCCATGCAACACGATCAGCGGCGACTTGCTCCCAATGTGCATTATCAGTGCCTGTATCAATCATGTCCCGCTTACACACATCTTTGTATCGTAGTAGAGGCCGACCCTGAGATCTCCTACCCATCTGTAATTCATCAAAATAGATGTCCTTTGGGATTCTGCCATCATCAATCCTCCTAACGTGACCTATCCATCTAAGTCTACGAAGACTGAGCATGGAACACACCGTCACACAACATGATCTTTCCAATACTTCAGTATTTGTGATTTTGTCTTGCCACTTAATACCAAGTATTCTTCGCAGACACCGCATATGAAAGCTGTTTCTCTTGGTGTGAGAAAGATTACCAGGCTTCACTGCCATAAAGAAGAGTACTAAGGACACAGGCTTGCTAGACAAAGACTTTTGTTTTGGCAGTAAGCTTCCTGTTCTCTCAGACTCTTTTTGTTAATCTATTCATTGTTGTTGCTGCTTTACCAATCCTGATGCTGATTTCTTGATCTAGGGATAATTTGCTAGTTAAGTCTGATCCTAAACATGTAAAATGGTCTACTATCTCCAGTTCGGAGTCGTCAATAAAGATTGATGGTACCCCATATGCGCCTTGTGACATAATTTGTGTCTTCTTTTTGCTAATTCAATCAATCATGTGCAATGCCGGAAAGCGTGGGCGGTCATGACTCGCCATTTCACTCGATCACCAGTGTCGTGGATCAGCTCAGTGTTTTTCATCTTGCTAAAGGCTACTTTCGCCATGGCGATTCTTGTTCTAATCTCTTCAAGGCATCTCCCATCAGATGTTATGACTGTTCCAAGATAATTGTACCGATTCACTTGTTGAAGAATTTTTCCATTTACTTGTATATTACATTGTGGCACTTCTTCCTTCCTAGTGACGACCATAACCTGTGTCTTTTTACAATTTAATTCTAACCCCAGTTGCTCACTGTGTACAACAACCGTATCTACTAATTGTTGCAGGCCCTGCGCATTGTCTGCAATTAATACTGTATCATCTGCATATCTAATGTTATTGATGTTTCGTCCTCCAATGCTGATTCCATTTATATCCTCTACATTTCTGAAAATATTTTCACTGTATAGGGAAAAAAGATCTGGAGACATCACACATCCCTGCCTAACACCTCTCTTAATTGGCTGATACTGTCCCACTTCATTATCAATCCTTATTGTAGCTTGTTGTTTCCAATATATGTTTTTTATAAGTCTAATGTCTTTCCCATCAATTTGTAGATCTGCAAGCATATCCACCATGTTGACATGTCTAACTCTATCAACAGCCTTTGTATAGTCAATAAAGCAAAGATGTATATCCTTGTTTACTTCTATAGCACGTTCAATAACTGTTCGCAGCATATACACAGCATTTACTGTACCCTTTCCTTCTACAAACCCACATTGTTCTTCCCCTATTTCAGGTTGTATCTTCTTCCTCACTCTTTGCATGATAATTCTTAGCAAAATCTTTGTGATGTGACTCATTATACTAATTGTTCTATGTTGATCACATTCCAAGGTTCCTGATTTCTTTGGGATTGCAATAAATACAGAGTTACATAATTCAGGAGGTATATCTCCAGTATCATATAATGTGTTCATCAGTCTGGTGACTTGCTCTAGTCCAAATTCTTCTAAAGCTTTAATCATTTCTGTTGTGATGTTATCTGCACCGGGGGCCTTGCCAGCTTTCATATGCTTAAGAACATTTCGAACCTCCATCTCCAAAATTGGCGGTCCTTCATTATTAAATCTAATATCATACTGTTCGTCTCTGTTATCATCATAAAGGTGTTTCACATAATCTGTCCATACATGTAGAATCTGGTCTTTTTCTATTATGATTTTGCCATCTTCAGTTTTTAGACACCCTGTTGATGTACTTGTTCTTTTATTAGTAAGTTCCTGAATTCTTTTGTGCACTAATTTGGTATTTTGACTGTTGTGTTGGTTTTCAATTTCTAAGCAATTTTCCTCAAGCCATGCTTCTTTTGCCTCCTTACATAATATTCTGACTTGTCTGTGAATTTCTTCATATTTGACAGAATTATTTTTGTTGAGTCTTCTTGTTTCCATGAGGTGTAAAATTTCTTCAGTCATCCATTTCTTACGACCCACCTTCTTTAATTTTGGAATAGTTGTTTCTGCAGCCACATTGATTGAATTCTTCAACGTTTCCCATTGATCATCCACATCCTGGAATAGGATCTCTAGATCAGACAAACTTTCAAATCTTTTCTGTACTTCTATGTTGAATTTGTTTTGTATTTTCTTGTCATTACTCTACACAAATCATATTTAGTGTTTCCTGTTATATACTTGACTTTCTTCAACTTTATCCTCAATGTTCCTGTGAGTAATATGTGGTCACTATAACAATCAGCACTGGCAACTGGTTTTGCTAGTGTTAATGCGTTTCTAAATCTTCTGCTAATCAGAATGTAGTCAATCTGGTTTCTAATTCTGCTATCAGGATTCCTCCATGTCCATAATCTTCTAGGGTGTTGCTTGAACCAGGTGTTTCCTACAATCATTTCCTGTTCTTTTGCCCACTCTACGAGTCTGTATCCTCTTTCATTTCTCTCTCCTAAACCATAGTTTCCTACTGTGTATCTATCCCCTTGATTTCCTACTTTTGCATTTAAGTCCCCTATTATGATGTTTATTTCTGAATTTTTACATTTCTTTAAGGCAGACTCTATGTCATTATAAAATTCTTCTACACTATCTTCACTGGATTCTCCTGTTGGGGCATACACTTGAATAATATTTATGCTAAAAGGTCTGCCACTTAATTTAACTAGTAGAACTCTGTCCGACACGGCCAAATATCCTTGAACAGATTTTGCTGTTTTCCGGTCCAAAATAATTGCCACTCCTCTATGACGATCTTCACCTCCAGAATAAATAATCTTGAAATCTTCCTCTATCTTGATTCCTGCTCCTGTCCATCTCGTTTCGCACATACCTAAAATATTAATTTTTTCCCTTTCAATTTCTTGTTTTATGTTCTCTAATGTTCCGTCGTTGTTTAACGTCCTAACGTTCCAAGTTGCTAATTTTAACGTCTCTGCCCTTGTCTTGCGATGATCAGTCTTTAAGTGGATCATGATATACTAGGCACTTTTAAAGAGGTAGTTTGCCGTTGCTTTCCTCTATGGCAGTGACCTTACTGGTCGGAGACCGCAGCCATTGACTCAAGAAGAGTTCTTCTGCCTGCCGTCGTGAAGCTCGAGGCCATGACCCTAAATATCTGTCGGCTGCCCACAAAATTTCATCTACCACCTGCCTTCCGTGGTTTCTTTTGAAAACTTCCAATAAAAGGAACACAAAATAACATCACATAATCCACAGGAAAACACTATTCACAGGGAATCCATAGGAAATCACACGAAATCCAAAGGATAACACTAAATAGCGTCCCTCCGAAAAGTAACGCTTCATTTTGTCGCCATTGTACCGGAAGCTTTTTTGCTAATTGCTAAACCAAATTCAGAACAAGCATTGGAGAATGCAGATAGTAGACGTTGTAATTCTTCCTCAGATGAGTCGTAATTGCAGCATAATCTGCAAAAAGCAACTCTTTGATCAGTACTCTCCTAATTTTGGTCTTGGCTTTCAAACTCTGAGCATTGTAGAGTCCGCCATCTGAGCTTGATTGAATGAATATACCACCATCTTGATCGCAAAAGGCATATTTCAGTAGAAGTATAAAGTATATTCCAAAGAGGGTGGGAGCTAGTACACAACCTTGCTGAAGTCCACTCTTGATTTCGAACTCTTCTGAAGTTGCAACATCGAACTTGATTACACCCTTCATACTTGTGTGGAACGATTCCACAATGGACAGAAGAGATGATGGGCATTCGATCTTCTTTAGTGTCTTGAACAGGCCCTCAAGACTGACCAAATCAAATGCCTTTGTGAGGTCATGAAGGGAAAAAACAATGGTTGATTCTGTTTACGGCATTTTTCTTGCATTTGTCGCATGAGAATATCAAATAAATTGTCGACCGGTTCTGTCGGAAGCCACACTGTGATTCGCGGTAGATTTGATGTCCCAGGACCTGAGGTCTGCGCATAATGATTCTGACAAATACTTTCCCAACAATACACAGAAGTGAGATACCAATATGAATGAATCACCCAAATAAACGAGAAGTAGATTGTGAGCTTTACTAAAACACGACTACAAGAGACAAATTGGACGTTGCGGCTAAAGCCTTCGTCAGCACAGGACAAACAAATACAAACTACACAAAACTACATGAAACACACTATGACAATATTAAACTATTAAACTAATTAAAATTAAATGTACTCATCTGAATACTGTGTCCTAGCTTGGAAGGTCTGACACACGTAGGGCGCCAGTGGATCAATAGACCGGATGTATGGTACACGGGTCAAAGTTCAAGCGGGAAGGGAGTGGGGTGGAGACGCGCCCATGTGTACGGAAAAGTGAAATTTGAGAACGGCAAAGATGTTACGGACGCAGATGACAATTAGCAATTATCGTTAAGCGCTCGAAACACCGCTGCGGAAACCTATATAGTGTTAGTACACACAGAGAGGCATGAGTGGCGGTCGTTCAGAAAATGATGGCAAAACACCGAACGTAAATCCGCCAAGAGAGTTGACTGTGATGTCATACAAAGGATCTGCACGTACCCAGATGGTGGACTGTAAGCTAGGGGTGGGAGGGGTGGGGTGGGGAGTTAAATGAAGCTGTGTTGGACATTAAGGCCGTGAGGGGAGAGTGTGCCCAACTGGAAGATGAGACGGTGTTCCAATGTCTTCCGATCCCGTTCGTGGGATGCGCATGATTTGATGGCCGTGACCTGTATGTCGGCTACGCCATGGTGGTCAGGACTGTTGAAATGTATGGATACTGGTTTCTGGGCGCCGCTGGTGATGTCAGAAAGATGTTGTCGAAATCTGTCCCCAAGACGTAATCCTGTCTCACCGACATATCTCATGTCGCAACGTGTGCAGGTAATCGCATAGATGACGTTGCGACTGATGCATGAGAAACCCTCACGGATGTGGAAGGTCGTCTTAGGGAATGTCAGACTCTGGGTTTGAAGTACGTATGGACAGGTCTTGCAAACCGATCGAAGACACGCCACCGTGCCAGGAAGAGACTGGTGAGGTTGGGGTAGCCTGCTATGGACCAGCACATCTCTGAGGTTACGATCCCGCTTATATGCCACCTAGAGGAGCCTCTGAGAAGACATCACTAGTGGTCGAGTCCGCCCGGAGAATGGATAGATGTTTAAAAAGGATATTCTTGGCAGCAATATTGTGGGGATGATAAGTAAGTGAGAGGACAGGTCTATTGTTTCGTGGTTTTGGCCTGGAGGAGAGAGCCTCAGTGCGACTGATAGACTGGCAGCGGTGAAGAGCTGTAGATAGAACATTCTCAGGATAGCCACGAAGGCGAAAGAAATCAAGCATTTCGTGGGCTTTTTGATGGAAGTCGTTGTTATCCTGACAAAGTCGTCGGAGACGTAACAGTTGGGAGAAAGGAATAGAACGTTTGCACGAGGGAGGGTGTGAGGAGGTATAGAGAAGGAATGAGTGCGAGTCAGTTGGTTTATAATAAACCGTCGTGCATAGACCAACGGAACCTAAAGAGACTGTGAGGTCTAAGAAGTTGACAGCCGACGAAGAAATGGTGGAGGTAAGTTTGATGCTGGGATGGAAGTCTGAAAAAAAGGCAATGAAGTTCTGTAGGTCAGGCAAGGGCATGTCCGAGACACCAAAGCAGTCGTCAATGTACCTCCTGTAGAGCTCCGGGAGCCTACCGGTGTACTGACTCCATACCTGGTGCTCCAGATAGCCCATGAAGAGGCAGGCATAACTGGGACCCATCTTAGTACCCATGGCCACACCGCTGATCTGGTCGAAGTAGTCCCCATTGAACTCAAACGAGTTGAGGTTGAGGACTAACTCCGCAAGACGCAGTAATGGTCCAGTGGCTATCGAGGGATTAAGCCTTTTCTCCAAGAAAAATTCTAAGGCTTTAAGGCCGTCAGAGTGAGGAATGGATGTGTAGAGTGAAGTCACATCTAAAGTGAAGATGTGATACTGAGAAGGGTTAGTGAAACTGATGGAATCGAAGATGGAGATAGCGTGGTTGGTGTCTTTGATATACGAAGGGAGGCTGGCAACCAACGGCTGAAACATGCTGTCTAGAAACTCTGAAATCCGTTCTGTAGGGCAAGAGCAGGCCGAGACGATAGGTCTGCCTGGGTTACCTGGTTTGTGTGTCTTAGGCAGCATATTAAAGGCGGGTTTGCCCAAGCAGCTATCGTGGATGATCAACGAGGTGGCGGAGCTGGGTAAAAGACCTTGCTGGATAATGGCGTTAGTCACGCTTTTGACCTGGGTGTTGTTGCTAACTGTCCCATCTTGTATCCTTGGTCTGTAGAAGGTGGCATCACCCAGTTGCTTGTTGCCTTCCTGTATATATAAGTCTTTCCTCCAAACCACTAGCGCCCCTCCCTTATCGGCAGGTTTGATAACTATGTCATCACGACGTTTCAACTGTGTAAGTGCCCGTTGTTCATCCGCGGTGAGGTTGGAATATCGTAGTGGCTTAAATTTGAGTTTTTGGATGTCGTAAAGTGTTTTGTCGATGTATAAATCAAGGGCCTTAGATGCCCCTGGATTGGGAACCCAAGCAGACCTGCGTTTGGAGAGGTGAGAGAAATGGTCGGTAGGATCCGAAGAGTTATCGTTATGAGGTTGATTTCTGAAGTGATATTGTAGCCTGAGAGTGCGATGGAACCGATGAACGTCCTGCAGTAATGCGTATCTATCACCACAGGGACGTAGCGGTATGAACCTGAGCCCTTTGCTGAGGACCGATTTCTCAGATGCCGATAGTGGAAGGTCGGGAGGTATGCACACAACTAGGTTATCGGAGCCAGTGGTAAGTTGAGGTGGGAGAGGAGGCGAGGAGGGAGTGGAGGTAGGGGCACGGAGTTTGGCTAGCTTGGCGTTTTTGGCCGCGGAAAGACACTTGTATAGATGGTGGTTAGTGCTATTGATGATACACCGTATAACACAATACAAGAAATAATTACTCGAGGTAAGTTGTCTAAGACGCTGATCGAGGATAGTTATATTCGAGCTGAAGTCAGACAGTTGTCGCGCGTGGTTGTCGGCAATGCATCGCATGCGAAGAGTAGCACATTTAAACTCAACTTTAGATAGACGTCTGCTACAACTGTCATAGAGAGTGCCTGCCGATGGGTGAAATCTAGAGATGAAGCCACGTGGGGTGATATGAAGCCGTAGGCAGTTCTTGAGGAAATTAAAATGGCATGTGGTGCGGGTCTTTTTGTAGATGTTAAGAGCCAAGTCAGTGGCTGTGATTTTGATATCTGTTGGTAAGAGACTAAAGCAGAAAATGACATATGATCTCAATTGTTGAAATAACTGAGGTGGATGAGTGGGAGGCATAGCGGTAGAGATTTAACGGACGTGGGGGTGAAGGGCTGGTGTGCAAAAGTAAGGTGTTGTAGCCTAGCGAGGGGAAAAACAACACGTGTGTGGGGCGGTAAGGGTAGCACGCCGCTTAGAAAACACACTGACACGCGCGCACAGAATGGACTAAAAATCGACAACAATCTTACCGACAACGAAGACGAAACGTGAAATATATAGTAGCAGTTCAAGGGAGCGGACAATGGTAAACAAGAATGAGGTGAACTGCAGTAAAGCTTAAAAAGGCAATGAATGAATCACCCAAAATAAACGAGAAGTAGATTGTGAGCTTTACTAAAACACGACTACAAGAGACAAATTGGACGTTGCGGCCAAAGCCTTCGTCAGCACAGGACAAACAAATACAAACCAACACAAAACTACATGAAACACACTATGACAATATTAAACTATTAAACTAATTAAAATTAAATGTACTCATCTGAATTCTGTGTCCTGGCTTGGAAAGTCTGACACGCGTAGGGCCCAGTGGATCAATAGACCGGATGTATGGTACACGGGTCAAAGGTCAAGCGGGAGGGGGAGTGGGGTGGAGACGCGCCCATGTGTACGGAAAAGTGAAATTTGAGAACGGCAAAGATGTTACGGACGCAGATGACAATTAGCAATTATCGTTAAGCGCTCGAAACACCGCTGCGGAAACCTATATAGTGTTAGTATACACAGAGGGGCATGAGTGGCGGTCGTTCAGAAAAGGATGGCAAAACACCGAACGTAAATCCGCCAAGAGAGTTGACTAGTGTCATACAAAGGATCTGCACGTACCTAGATGGTGGACTGTAAGCTAGGGGTGGGAGGGGTGGGGTGGGGAGTTAAATGAAGCTGTGTTGGACATTAAGGCCGTGAGGGGAGAGTGTGCCCAACTGGAAGATGAGACGGTGTTCCAATGTCTTCCGATCCCGTTCGTGGGATGCGCATGATTTGATGGCCGTGACCTGTATGTCGGCTACGCCATGGTGGTCAGGACTGTTGAAATGCATGGATACTGGTTTCTGGGCGCCGCTGGTGATGTCAGAAAGGTGTTGTCGAAATCTGTCCCCAAGACGTAATCCTGTCTCACCGACATATCTCATGTCGCAACGTGTGCAGGTAATCGCATAGATGACGTTGCGACTGATGCATGAGAAATCCTCACGGATGTGGAAGGTCGTCTTAGGGAATGTCAGACTCTGGGCTTGAAGTACGTATGGACAGGTCTTGCAAACCGATCGAAGACACGCCACCGTGCCAGGAAGAGACTGGTGAGGTTGGGGTAGCCTGCTATGGACCAGCACATCTCTGAGGTTACGATCCCGCTTATATGCCACCAGAGGAGCCTCTGAGAAGACATCACTAGTGGTCGAGTCCGCCCGGAGAATGGATAGATGTTTAAAAAGGATATTCTTGGCAGCAATATTGTGGGGATGATAAGTAAGTGAGAGGACAGGTCTATTGTTTCGTGGTTTTGGCCTGGAGGAGAGAGCCTCAGTGCGACTGATAGACTGGCAGCGGTGAAGAGCTGTAGATAGAACATTCTCAGGATAGCCACGAAGGCGAAAGAAATCAAGCATCTCGTGGGCTTTTTGATGGAAGTCGTTGTTATCCTGACAAAGTCGTCGGAGACGTAACAGTTGGGAGAAAGGAATAGAACGTTGGCACGAGGGAGGGTGTGAGGAGGTATAGAGAAGGAATGAGTGCGAGTCAGTTGGTTTATAATAAACCGTCGTGCATAGACCAGCGGAACCTAAAGAGACTGTGAGGTCTAAGAAGTTGATGGCCGACGAAGAAATGGTGGAGGTAAGTTTGATGCTGGGATGGAAGTCTGAAAAAAAGGCAATGAAGTTCTGTAGGTCAGGCAAGGGCATGTCCGAGACACCAAAGCAGTCGTCAATGTACCTCCTGTAGAGCTCCGGGAGCCTGCCGGTGTACTGACTCCATACCTGGTGCTCCAGATAGCCCATGAAGAGGCAGGCATAACTGGGACCCATCTTAGTACCCATGGCCACCCCGCTGATCTGGTCGAAGTAGTCCCCATTGAACTCAAACGAGTTGAGGTTGAGGACTAACTCCGCAAGACGCAGTAATGGTCCAGTGGCTATTGAGGGATTAAGCCTTTTCTCCAAGAAAAATTCTAAGGCTTTAAGGCCGTCAGAGTGAGGAATGGATGTGTAGAGTGAAGTCACATCTAAAGTGAAGATGTGATACTGAGAAGGGTTAGTGAAACTGATGGAATCGAAGATGGAGATAGCGTGGTTGGTGTCTTTGATATACGAAGGGAGGCTGGCAACCAACGGCTGAAACATGCTGTCTAGAAACTCTGAAATCCGTTCTGTAGGGCAAGAGCAGGCCGAGACGATAGGTCTGCCTGGGTTACCTGGTTTGTGTGTCTTAGGCAGCATATTAAAGGCGGGTTTGCCCAAGCAGCTATCGTGGATGATCAGCGAGGTGGCGGAGCTGGGCAAAAGACCTTGCTGGATAATGGCGTTAGTCACGCTTTTAACCTGGGTGTTGTTGCTGACTGTCCCATCTCGTATCCTTGGTCTGTAGAAGGTGGCATCCCCAAGTTGCTTGTTGCCTTCCTGTATATATAAGTCTTTCCTCCAAACCACTAGCGCCCCTCCCTTATCGGCAGGTTTGATAACTATGTCATCACGACGTTTCAACTGTGTAAGTGCCCGTTGTTCATCCGCGGTGAGGTTGGAATATCGTAGTGGCTTAAATTTGAGTTTTTGGATGTCGTAAAGTGTTTTGTCGATGTATAAATCAAGGGCCTTAGATGCCCCTGGATTGGGAACCCAAGTAGACCTGCGTTTGGAGAGGTGAGAGAAATGGTCGGTAGGATCCGAAGAGTTATCGCTATGAGGTTGATTTCTGAAGTGATATTGTAGCCTGAGAGTGCGATGGAACCGATGAACGTCCTGCAGTAATGCGTATCTATCACCACAGGGACGTAGCGGTATGAACCTGAGCCCTTTGCTGAGGACCGATTTCTCAGATGCCGATAGTGGAAGGTCGGGAGGTATGCACACAACTAGGTTATCGGAGCCAGTGGTAAGTTGAGGTGGGAGAGGGGGCGAGGAGGGAGTGGAGGTAGGGGCACGGAGTTCTTGAGATACCAATATAGTTGTTACAGTCCCTCCCATCGCCCTTGTTCTTGTACAATGTTATGATGCTTGAATCTTTGAAATCCTGTGGGACTTCTCCTTGTCGCCAGCATAGATCTATTAGCTGGTGGATATGTAGAGTGAGTGTGTCTTGTCCACTCCTGATAACCTCTATTGGAATCCCATCCTTACCTGGGGTCTTGCCAGATGCAAATTCATTTATGGCACACGTAACTTCTGTTATGGTGGGAAGTGTGTCCAGGTGGTCAGGAGTTGGTAGAGCCTCTATGGCATTAAGGGCATCATCCGCTAGTTTGGTCTCACTTGAGTAAAGCTCCAAATAGTGCTCTAACCATCTGTTCATCTGTTGTTTCTTATCAGTGATGATTTCTCCAGTCAAGGTTTTCAGTGGTGCAATTCTTTTGATCATTGGACCACAGGCTTTCTTTATCCCTTCGTACATGCTTCTGACGTTTCCCTTATCACCTGCGTTTTGTATTGACTCACATAAATTGATCCAGTAATCATTTGCACACTGCCCGGCAGCCTGTTGCACATCCTTCCTAGCAGAGAGTCATGACTATCATTTTAACATTGACCAGACTGGAGACCCAGACTGTGTATAGGTCGTACCATGCGGAGTTACCCCCATAATATCAAACACAACATCAGATGCAGTTTCCTGCATGGGTATGTAATGCGATACGCTGCACTGGCACCTTGTCATCTTAACAGAGGATAGTTTGTTACATTGTGCATCTAACAAGGAGTAATCGCTACATGCGGATATATAGAAGAATATTTCGTATTTCATGGGGAAAAAAATCAATCAAATGCAGAGGTTCTAGAAAAACTAGGAATGAAGAGAGAATTGATGAAAGAAATAAAAAAGACGCAAGTTAAATATTTCGGCCACGTTAAGAGACATAGCACTTTTATACAAACCATACCGGAAGGGCGGGCCGCAAGGTTGAAGGCAAACGAACAAGAGGTAGACAACGATACAAGTGGGAAGACGACATCAAGAGATGAACGAACAGCAATCTGACAGAATGCTCAATCAGGGCGAGAGACAGACAGTGTTGGAGATCCAATGCAGCCAACCTTTATTGTGGAGACGGCACCTGCTTGAATGAATAACTACAACTCATGGCGGTAGTGCATGTTATAGTTATGCATTGCACAAAACCTGGGCAACACCAATATATCTGGAACAAGGCAAATTGCAAAAGCTGCCGGATCAGCATATCATTGTTCCAACTCCAAGCCTGTCAGAGCTTTATTCCTAAATCAATTGCCGATTAAAGCTTAGTGCCCAGTCTGCCTGCCATAACATTTCCTCCCAATTGTTCTCATATATGGTGTGATAGGGCTATCCCATTTTATTGGTACGAGAGCAAGGAGGAACAGGTATTCAATACTTCCCTCACTTTAGCAGGCAGTGAGCCCACACGTCAACTAGCATCCAACTATACTCATGATATCAGCACAGTTCCTTATCATTATCTCTAACGAGCCCACTAGCGCCATGGTTATGGCCGGTGTTAAACCTAGACCAATCTGTTGATAGGTCACACTACAAAACGCTGCCTCACGGTCTTGTCAGTGTTAAACCTAGTCCAATCTGTTGATAGTTTACTCTGTGAAGAGCTGGCCCACGGTCTTGCCAGTCTTAAACCTAGTCCAATCTGTTGATAGTTTACTCTGCGAAGAGCTGGCCCACGTGTTAAACCTAGACCAATCTGTTGATAGGTCACATTACAAAACGCTGCCTCACAGTCTTGTCACGTGTTAAACCTAGTCTAATCTGTTGATATGTCACACTACGAACAGCTGGCCCAAGTTTTAAACCTAGTTTAATCTGTTGGTATGTCACACTACGAAGAGCTGGGCCACGTGTTAAACCTAGTCCAATCTGTTTATAGGTCACACTATGAAGATCTGGCCCCATGGTCTTGCCAATGTTAAACCTGGTGCCAGTGTGCAGAGCCGTGGTAGTGTACAGGCTAGACATTCGCCTATCTACACTGAGATCATGGGTTCGATCAGCAGCTAGAAGTATTCATATTTTAATAATTGGCACTCCCATGCCAACCCAGCCTACATAGTTACCAAGAACGTCTTGGAAAGTCAAGTCCATGAGGCCAGTGTGATACTGATCTAACCACTCACCGAGGGACGACTGGTCTCTACAAATATGGGTCTGGCACCGTATGCCAGAAGCGCCTTTAGTATTGTATCAGGGTCCTTAACGTTCCTTGCACGGCGAGGTGGCACCACGAAGAGCTCTCCCACAGTCAGTGCTAAACCTGGGCTCAGACATGCAAGCCTAACTGTCCTTATTGGCTCGTAAAATACAGCGGCATGCTGCTTCCTGATCGAGGGTCAGGGCATCGAACGTCTAGCTTTCTCAGATAACGGCAGACAATTGAGGATCCTTGTAAGGTATGCATATTAAATATGATGGACAGTCTGAAATGGTCTTCAGTAGGTCGTAAATGGACACCTCCCTGACAAATTTCGAAAATATTAAGATTAATACTCACATAGAAATGTGTGTAGTATATACATCTCTTGTGTGCATGTAGAATACAAAGGGAAACCACCAGATTAATTTTCTAGAATAAAGTAACGGGCAACGTTACGGTTCATTTTGTTTACCCATGTGAACTACAGTAAAGCTTCGATTAACCATCATCGGGCGGGCCTGATCTGTGACGGATAACCGAATAGACGGATAATAGAAATATCTTAATACATATGTACAGTAACGTGATTTCATTGCAGAATTTGGACGGAAATGAAAATAAAATCCTATAAAAGTGAAAAATACATACATATTGTATTTAATTTTACAAAACGATCAATATAACCTTAAATATAAGAGTAGTAATGTACAGAAATGTATTGTAATACTATTAACTTACGTTACTTTAAAATAATATGTCCTCTCCTTCTGTGTCTTTGACGCTTGAGCTTTCTGCGCGGCCATGTTCCGTATCTTACACAGAAGTAGGATCTGTGTTGCATTTACCTCTTGCATTTCAAACCAGTCGATACACTTTGATAACATTGTTTCTGCTACTGGGTGGCTAGTTGTAGGTTTTTCGTTAAGAACTGATCCTTTATTGTAATCAATTTCTTCTTCTTCTTCAATGGTAGTCACACTAGAAACAATTTCAGAGAGGAAGATCAACAAAGCGTCAAAGAAGAAGCTGGGAGAGCTGCAATGTATGTTGTATGTAGCTTTCAGTATAGAACGGCAAATTGTGTACTACCATTCACATCCGTAACCAAAGAATTTGAAGTCAGAAAAAATATGCTCGAAATGATGATACGAGATTTCCCAGACCAAACAGTTCGCGAATTTCAGCTCGCAATAAGAACATGAAGGTAATTGAAAGTTGGAAGTGCTAATGACTATCTAGGAATCCCCGCATTTAAAGGAATTGATCGGATATTCTACGTCCAATAAATACTTTTTCGAACATAATTACGTAGGGCGGTGTCCTAGGTTTCAGTCAAGTGACGCATAGACATGGTGCTCCAGAAAATCCGTTAGCAACCCCAACTAAATCAGTGATTGTCATGGGAAGCGACTTGAAACGTTATCTGACATGGAAGGACATATTGCATGTGGCGCCCTTTCGGCTAAGTTTGGTTGTCATATCGCTTGACGATGTCCTACCATCAGCAGCTGCCGTGTCCACATGTGCCAATTCTGGCATGATGCCTGTCTTCGCTATGCAGACAAGCACAACCTTGAAAACGTATTGTCCACATGTAAGGTAGCCCTTTGGCAAGTCCGAATCACATGATGCCCTAATCGCTAGTCTGAGATAAGTTCGGCATACCTTGACGTTAGCTCAAAAGGTCAGATTTTTAACTCTGACTATGGTGTGCTTTGGCAGCATTACATAGAGGACGATAGAGAACTCTGAGCTGAAACGACTGTGCGATGTTGCGAAGAAAACCTCGTGTTGGTCATAGAACAACTGTATCGACGAATAGAACAAACTGACGCAGTAAGATGGCTATGACTCCAGAGTATAGCCTAGTCAGGCCCTCACAATAAAAGCAAGACGATGTTTTCTGACTAATGCGGTCTTTTAAGTATTCATGTCAAGTTGTAGCAGCGCATAAGAGCCGTGGACACTGGACAAGGCAGTGGATGATGAGATAGAGATAGTGTCCGAAGTCTCAGCACCGTAGCCAAGCCGCGACAGCAGTTGCCGACGGTTTAGCGAGGTGCCAGCCGGGTATTTCCTACCACAGCACACATAATTGAGAGAGAAGGTTGGGCCATGACTACGAAACTATAGCAACAGAGGTGATGAAGACGAGGCTTTCCTTGGCGCTTCAATTAGCCCTTTCATCTATTAACGAGGTGACAAGAAGGCAATGGTTCATTGTGATATGGCGAACCGAGGATGCAGAGGTTGTGGTTCAGAAGCAGATTGTCACCTGACCAAGCTAAAAAGGTGCTATAAGAAGGAGCTTATGTACCGATGGTAGTCGCGTTCGGCTTTCCAAGGTCAGGATAGCTTTCGAGTGGGGGGGGGGGGGGGGGGCACATTTAGCGGCGAATTTGTTGGACAAATGCAATGTTCGACGAACACATATCTTGAAGCTGGGGTGCTGGAGACAAACACTTGGGAGTTGTGACCCAATCCCCACCCCATGGAGTATGAAGTAGATAAAGAGGACGAGATATTCGTGGAAGGATAATTCCTTCTTTTCAGAAGCCTCATGTTGTACTTGCCCCACCGTGGAGTATGTTCTACATGTTGGGATGTGGTTAACAAATCCATGCAATATGCACATGATTTCATTGTTGCTATAACGTGCTTGATCACCAAGTTTAAAACATATTTACATGCTTATTTATACCCGAATGTCTGTTTTTATGTGAATTAAATAACTTCATGACGGATACGCCTACATTCCTGGTCTAGGGGTTACACGACTTTCTCCGTAATACTGTATACTCTCGTGAGTAACGTGACGTGCGCTAGAATTTGTATGGTTCTCTCCGGTCGTTCAGAAATCAATGGGGAGAACCGTTGAAGCCACTAAGACAATTACATAAATAAACACACATAGTATTATTTGGCGCTCACGGAAGGAGAAGAAGGAAATAGAGATTAGAAGACGCACTAGACAACATACAATCTGAATGCTATAATAGTTACCGACCGGGATCGAACCTGTCGCCTCCAAATGACGACGGCGCGTCGCTGCAGGAACAAGTGTACTTCGACGCATGACAAGGTATCTAGTTGGTCGTACGTCGAAGTACACTTGTTCCTGCAGCAAGGCGCCGTCGTCATTTGGAGGCGACAGGTTTGATTCTGGTCGGTCGTTCAGAAAGCAAAGGCAAACTATTGAGCGTAATCTTGCCAAGAAATCAACAAACAACTGAAAGATGCTGATGTTGACAGCGATGTCCTGTAAAAAGAGTGTTTGCTCTTTGGAATGCGTTCAATAACGTCACCAAGCAAGCAATTACAGTACTGAAAGAGAGTCTCGGCTTTATGAAACGACCTAATCCTTGCTATGAGTTGCGTGTTTTAGTTTTCCTCGCGAATGTGTCAACAAGAAATGAAGCATTGATGTTAGACATTAAGCAGCTTAATATGTTCGTGTCCTTCAGATGTTCAGTAGAGCAGACTACAGTTTGTGGACACGTAGTTGCAGGCTATGCAGTGATTGATGGTAGGAGCCACAAAATGTGTTTTATTACTCACTTTGTGGTTGATCGTAAATATTTAGATGAATTACATCGTTTTTATAAATTACTAGAAGACCCGGCCAGGCTTCGCCCAGTCCCTGGTGGGGAGCATCTCATTTAATTAATATAAGTAGTCATATAAGCTCCCGTTCCCGTTCCTGACTGACTGTCTGTCTGTCTGTCTGTCTGTCTGTCTGTCTGTCTGTCTGACCCTGCCCGGCATCGCCTGGCTCCTGGTGTGGAGCATCTCATTTAATTCATATAAGTAGTCATATAAGCTCCTGTTCCCGTTACCGACTGTCTGTCTGTCTGTCTGTCTATCTGTCTGTCTGTCTGTCTGTCTGTCTGACCCTGCCCGGCATCGCCTGGCTCCTGGTGTGGAGCATCTCATTTAATTCATATAAGTAGTCATATAAGCTCCCGTTCCCGTTCCCGACTATCTATCTGTCTGTCTATCTGTCTGTCCCTCATTCTCTGTCTGTCTGTCTGTCTGTCTGTCTGTCTGTCTGTCTAATAATTTATTGGTTGCGGTTAGAACAACCTTAGATAAACGGACAAAAAGCATTAGAAAGAGCACTTGAAAGATCTTTACATATTCCCCCAACAATTAACTTGGGTAAATGGAGCGGCGGCAGCAGCAGCAGAAGAAGAAGAAAAAGGAGGAGTAGGAGGAAGGAGGAGGAAGAGGGTGGAGGAGGGAGGAGGAGGGAGGAGGAGGAGGGAGGAAGAGATAGGCAGAGAGAGTAGGAGGAGGGAGGAGGAGGAGTAGGGAGGAATAGGAGGGAGGAGGAGGGATTAGGAGGAAGAGGGGGGAAAGAGGAGAAGGAGGAGGAGGGAGGAGGAGGAGGGAGGAGGAGAAGTAGAGAGGAGGAGGAGGAGAGGAGGAGGAGAAGGAGGAAGGAGGAGGAAGAGGGAGGAGGAGGAAGGAGGAGGAAGTAGGAGGAGAAAGAAGGAGAAGGAGGAGAAGGAGGAGGAGGAGGGAGGAGGAGAACGCAGGAGGAGGAGGAGGAGAGAGAGGAGGAGGGAGGAGGAGGAGGGAGGAGGTAGGAGGGGGAGAAGGAGGAGGAGAGGAGAATGATGAGGGAGAGGGAGGAGGAGGAAGAGGGAGGAGGAGGAAGAGGGAGGAGGAGGGAGTAGGAGGGATGTGGAGGTAGGAGGAGGTAGAGGGAGGAGGAGGGAGGAAAAGGGAGGAGAGAGGAGGAGGAGGTAGGAGGAAGAAAGGTGTAGAGAGGAGGAGGAGGGAGGAGGAGGGAGGAATAGGAGGGAGGAGGAGGAAGGAGGAGGGATTAGGAGGAGGAGGGGGAAAGAGGAGAAGGAGGAGGAGGGAGGAGGAGGAAGAGGGAGGAGGAGGAGAGAGGAGGGGAGGAGAGAGGAGGAGGTATTAGGAGGAGGGAGAGGGAGGAGGGGGAGAAGGAGGGAGGAGGAAGAGGAGGAGGAGGAGGAGGGAGAGGAGAACGCAGGAGGAGGAGGAGGGAGGAGGGAGAGGAGGGAGGAGGAGGAGGAGGAGGAGGAGAGGAGGAGGAGGAGGAGGGAGGAAGAGGTAGAAGGAGGAGGGAGGAGAAGGAGGGGGAGGAGGAGGAATGATGAGGAGGGAGGAGAGGAAGAGGGAGGTGGAGGGAGGAGGAGGGAGGAGATAGAGGGAGGGGGAGGAAAAGGGAGGAGAGAGGAGGAGGGAGGAGGTAGGAGGAGGAGGAAAGGAAGGAGGAGGGAGGAGGAGGAAGAGGGAGGAGGAGGAGAAGAGGGAGGAGGAGGATGGAGGAGGAAGAGGAGGGAGAGGGGGAGGGCAAGAGGAAGAGGGTCTAGGAGGAGGAGGGAGAGGAGGAGGAGGGATGTGGAGGAAGGAGGAGGAGGGAGGAGGAGGGATTAGGTAGAGGGAGGAGAAGGAGGGAGGAAAAGGGATGAGGGAGGAGGAGAGAGGAGGAGGAGGGAGGAGGAAGGAGGAGGAAGGAGGACGGAGGAGGAAGGGGAGAGGAGGAGGAAGAGGGAGGAAGAGGATGGAGGAGGAGAGGAGGGAGAGGGAGGAGGGGAGGGGAAGAGGAAGACGGTAGGAATGGAGGAGGGAGAGGAGGAGGAGGTAGAAGGAGGGGTAGGAGAAGGGAGGGGGAGGGAGGAGGGGAAGGAGGGAGGAGGAGGAGGCGGAGGGAGAAGGAGGAAGGAGGAGGAGGGAGAGGGAGGAGGGAGGAGGAGAGAGAATGAGAAGGGAGGAAGGAAAGGGAGGTGGAGGAGGAGGAGGGAGGAGGAGGAGGGTAGAGGGAGGAGGAGGAGGTAGAGGGAGGAGGAGGAGGAAGGAAAGGGTAGGAGGAAGAGGAGGAAGGGAGGAGGAGGAGGGTGGAGGGAGGAGGAGGAGGTAGTGGGAGGAGGAGGAGGGAGTAGGATGGAGGAGGAAGAGGGAGAAGGAGGGAGGAGGAGGAGGGAGGAGGATGAGGGAGAAGGAGGCAGGAGGAGGAAGTGGGAGAGGGAGGAGGAGGGAGGAGGAGGAGGGAGGAGGATGGAGGAGGAAGGGAGAGGAAGAGGGAGAAGGAGGAGGGCGAGGGAGGAGGGAGGAGGAGGAGGGTGAGGAGGTGGAGGGAGGAGGAGAAGAGAGGAGGAGGGAGTTCGCCATTCTGAATTCATACTCGTCTAGGTTCTGTGATTTCGGTCCTTCCATTGATTGTTCTTCCCTTCTACACGACTGTAGATAACTTCCTTACACATAAAAAATGAATTGTTATTGATATTGCCGTGGCATGGAGGCATATATATCAGCAGCAGAGTTGATCCAGAAAACCAAAGACTGAGATCTATGGAGAACCATGAACGCCTACGCCAGCCGGCATGGCACTTAATGATGATGATTGCCGTGTGACGATTCTGTGTAGTCACGTCATTTTCTTCGCTCGTCCTAGCGTTTTGGTTCGGGGATTCTTTCATCATCATCATCATATATTTACGTACGTATTTAGTGAGGGGGAGGAGGGAGGAGGAGGAAGAAGAAACAAAAATATGACAGGTGGCAGCGCTGGAATGAGAGGAAGGCGTGTAGAAAATTTCATCTCAATCGGATGGGCCGTTCGCGAACGCATAAAGGACATATATACAGACATACACATCCACACACATTGCCTTTTATATATAAGACTAGCTGACCCGGCCCCGCTTCGCCCAGACCCTGGTGGGGAGCATCTCATTTAATTCATATAATTTATATAAGTAGTCATATAAGCTCCCGTTCCCGTTCCCGACTATCTATCTGTCTGTCTGTCTGTCTGAACTGGCCCGGCTTCGCCCAGACCCTGATGGGGAGCATCTCATTCAATTCATATAAGTAGTCATATAAGTTCCCGTTCCCGACTATCTATCTGTCTGTCTGTCTGACCCGGCTCGGCATCGCCCAACTCCTGGTGGGGAGCATCTCATGTAATTCATATAAGTAGTCATATAAGTTCCCGTTCCCGACTGTCTGTCTGTCTGTCTATACTAAACCTGTAGAACGCGCACCATCCATCTACCCCATTGATGTGCGTGTCAGCAATAGGTCCCAGACCTCAAGTGTAGACTCTCCAGCAGCAGACGAGAAGTTAAAGAGCTCAGCCACTACCACTACTGAGCATCAAGAACCAGCCCAAACAAGTAACGACTATAATAAACAAGAACGCATGAAAGATGACAGCGATCAGTGGCAAGAAATCAAACGGGTGCGTCAACAGCGTGAAATAACAATGGATGACAGTGCAACTCATGTCGTCATTGGAGACTCTCTGCTCAAGGGAATCTATAGTGACCGCATGTCAGCTTCTGACAGCGAAACTACCTCGATCTACCCGCTACCAGGAGCTGACATTGATAGACTGACCTCTACACTGCGGAAATTCAAGGTGAATGATAGAATTAGAAGAACAAACAGTCCATATTGGTGTCAACAATATTATGAACAATCACATCATAAGCACCTCACAACTCGCTACATTAGAGGTGTTGTTGCGCATGAAATTTCTAAAGCATCTATTTTCTTTTCATCAATCATCCCGCCATGTTATGGATTCCAGCGCCGCACTGCCGATGCTGGCAATCTGACTCTACATAAATTTTGTCAAGAAACTAACAATGCTTTCATTAATAATACCCCGTATTTCACATCGGCCGTCCGGGGCTCCCAAGAAAAAACTATATAAGGATCAACTACATTGTTTCAAAACTAGGAACTAGCATACTAGCGAAGAACATAAAATATCCTGAACGTACACAACAATTAGAACCAGTTTCAGTTACAGGAGTAAACCGATCTTCACCTCCGGCTGTAGCCATCTCTCAGTGTTCAGAAAACACTCAACCTCTGCCCACACCACCTTGCCTATTCCCCAGGAATACAAGGCTGTAAAATAGCGACCCAGGCTCCAATCCAATGTTGCTAACTATGGTGCATGTTTCTCCCTTGCCCATAAAACAGTCCTCCACCTAGCATGTCAAAGGGGACACAGATAAACAATGTTTCGGTGCCCTCGATGCCTGCTTCCAATGTAGGCACTTACAGTAGCTCTCATAGCAGTGGTCCCTCATTGGACGGTAATCCACACTCTTATCAGTGGAATTGTCAACTTCAACAGCTAATGCAATACAATCCTGCAGCTCTGCACCAAGCTTTAATGATGTCACTCCATCACAGACATTTTCCTATACCCTCTAATAGTCGTAACTACCACTAAATAAAGTTTCAAAACCTCTGAAATTTTTCTACCACAAGCGACATCATCTTTCATTGTGTAATGTTCGCCAATCACGATCAGTGCTAAACAAAGATGGTCTACATATAGGCCATCTCAACATCTATCATTTGCTCAATAAATTACCTGAGCTTTCAGTAATACTGTGCAAACAGTTCCATGTGTTTGGAATCACAGAAGGTCGTCTCAACGACAAATAACCGACTCTGAAATCTCTCTAAGGGGTTTAAAGTAATTCGAAGAGACGCAAATTAAAATTAGAGACAGTATTGCTGTATACATTTCAAATTCTCTCAACTGTTCCCGTGAACTGATCTCGAGATAGAAGAGATAGAATGTGTTTGGTTAGAGGTGAAGCCAGTCAGCCAGCAACCGTTTCTCATTGGATACCTATATCGAAATCCTGTGCTGGGTATAGTTGGTATGACTGTTTCACTACAATGATGGATAGGGTGTTTACAGGCAGGTAGAGAAGTCATGATATTAGGTGACTTTAACATAGAATATTACTAAATCCAACCAGACCATGGGGAAGATATCATGTATACTTACAATTTCAAACACTAATAAATCGTCCCACAAGAGTTACAGACACCTCCTCACTATAATTGATCATATATATGTTACTTGTCCAGTTAATAGTACCGAATGTTCTGTTCCTGTTAGTGCAGTTAGTGACCATTACCCAGTATGTTGTACATGGATCGAAAATTGGGTTCAAAACTCCTAAAAATAAACATTTAAGCATCAAATTTAGAAACTTTAAAGCTCTCAACCAAAATTTATTTTAGACGACTTAAAAAATGCAGCCCTTGAACATGTTTACCAACTTCCTGATCCGGATGATGCACTAGCTTACTGGACAAAGGACAGTATACAATGTATTTGATAAACATGTGCCAGTCAAATAAGTTCGAGTCAAGAATCAACATAAGTCCCCGTGGGTCACTAGCTAAGTTCTCGAAATCATGAGAGAACGAGATACAGCACACAAAAATAAAGATTTTATCAATTACCGCAGACTAAGAAATAAAGTTAAGTATGAAATTCGTAGGATAAAGAAAGATCATTTCAAAAATTTAATTGTAGATAAATCAAATAATACAAATATATGGAAGGCTATTAACTCGCTAACCAACAAGAAACACACTTCAGAGTCAGCAATACCAAACTCTATAACATGCGAGGATTTCAGTTACTTCTTTCAATCAGAAATAGAGAATCTAAAGTCCTCAATACCAGACTCAGTATGTAATTTAAGTTCACTGTCATCATTCTGTGAAGGGAAGTGCTCTAGAAATATTCCCTCTGAGATTCCTTGATGTCTGTTGCAGAAGTATATAAATATCTCTCAAATCTCAAAGCAACAAATTCAGAAGGCCTAGATGGTATCAGTAATAGAATTCTTCGGTGTGCTGCACCCTATTATTAGTGAGTCCTTAACGTTCATATATAACCAGTGCCTATCCAAAAACTACTTTCCATCTGCCTTTAAAGTTGCTAAAGTGTATCCTCTACTTAAAAATGGCTCAACTGATATTAGCGTCTTGGGTAATTATAGACCTATTTCCTTACTATCGTCGCTATCAAGCCATAGAAAAACACATGCATAAAATACACTACATCATTTAATTAACAACGATCTAATATTTGACAGTCAATCTGGTTTCGACACAAATATTCTTGCCATAGTGCCTTACAAAAATGACCGATAACTGCATCGTTTGTATCAACAATGGCACATCTGTGGAGCAGTATTTGTAGACTTTAAAAGGCCTTTGATATGGTAGATCATGATATTTTAATTAGAAAATTAAAACACATGAAGAACTAGCACCAATATGGTGAACCTAATTACGTCATTTTTATCAGACAGACAACAAGTAGTGTCCTTCAATAACTGTCTATCAAGACACACACAACTTAATTTTGGGGTGGCCTCAGGGCTCAATACTAGGTCCCGCTGCTTTTGCAGTGTATATTAAACGATCTTCTTTATACCTCAATACTTCGTGTGATCTATTTGCGGATGACTGCACTATTTACACAAGTCAGAGAGCCTTTGTGACTTAGAGAGCTCTTTACAAAACGATCTTGACAACCTTAGTAGATGGAGCAATGAAAATCGCATGTTAATTAAACATCGACAAACTAAATCCATGCTAATAACGACCAGACAAAACTACAGACGCTAGCCATAACTGGGACACCGCTCGAGCTCCACGTGGACACGTTACCTATAATTAATGTAAATGAACATAAAACATTAGTCTTTTAATGACAGACATTTAAACTGGAGCCCTCATGTTCACGGCCTTACCAAGAGAATAGCACAAAAAGTTTACCAACTTGCTAAAATTCACACTTTTTGGATGAAAGCACACGTAAAATATTCTATGCATCCTATATCCAATCACTCTCGATTATTGTTCACACAGTCTGGGAGTGGCTGCCCTAAATCTAATATGAAACGATTGTGTTCGCTTCAAAACCGCGCTATACGTCTAGTTCTAGCATAAAGCACGTTGAAAGTAATAATTATACAGCCATCTAAGACTTCTACCACTTCAAAAGCGCTTCCTTTTTAACAAAGCAATTAGTGAATAAAATTAATCTGAAAATACGCCAGAGTATCTTCTACCGCTATTCAATCTAATGCAATGAACAGTAAGCGCTTAAATTTATTACAGCTTCTAAGCCTAGATTGGACTTATAAAAACTTGTTTCGCATATTCTGGTGCTCACGTGGGAATAGCCTTCAACCAGAACTGAAAACACCAATGAGTCCCTACACATTCACCGAAAACTCTTTCAATACTTACTTCATACCGACTATATGCCTCCATAAGTCACCTACTAGTATCATTTTTCCACTATCATTCTTCACTGTATGTGTTGAACGAGACAGTGGTTGAGAGAGTGAGTGAGAAAGAGTGTGAGTGGAAGAATAGTATGAGTGAGAGTGAGAGAGTATGCATGCGCATGTGCCTGTGAGTGTAAAAGTGAGTGAGTGTGGGGACATATGTGTGAAGAATTTAGTTAGAGAATGAGTGAATCTGAGAGAGTGGGTGTGTTGTGTGTCTGCCTGTCTGTGTGATAGAGTGTGAAAGTCAGTGAGTGAGTGTGAGTTAGAGTCATCGAGTAAATGAGTGAGTAAGGAGCGTGAGTGAGTGAGAGAGAATTGTAGTATACGTGTATGTGCACGAATGAGTGAGTGTGAGAGCGAGTGAGTGTGTAAAGAGAGAGCGTGGTTGAATGAGAGAGTGCATGAGAAGTGTGATGTAGTGTGCATGTCTGGATGTGTGTATGGGTGTATATGTGTGTACATGTGTGCATCTGTGTGTGACTTCTGTGTGTATGTCTGTACGGTGTTAAGGTGTGCGTTCATGTGTTTATATGCGTTTATATGCGTGTGTGTATGTGTGTATGGACGAGTGTGTGTGTGTGTGCTCGTGTATGTATTGTATATCTTTGTATGTGTATGTGTAAGTGTGCATGCATGCAGTGTAGGCGAGGGAGTGTATATTCGGTGTTATGTGAGTACGTGTGAGTAAGTATATGGATGTGTGCAGGTGTGTGTATTGCGTTGGTATGATGTGTGTGTGTGTGGTGTATGTACATGTGAGTGAGAGGCAAAGAGGAGAGAGAGAGAGAGAAGAGAGAGAGAGAGAGAGAGAGAGAGCGAGAGAGAGTTGAGGGCACTGCATGTCATCTAACATGCTGATCCATATGTTTTGTGTATTCTCATTTTTTTTCATATTATCATTTTGATGCACTTGATTTTAACATGCATAAAATTAATTAATGTAAATTACTGTAAAGAAAGTGAGAGAGTTAGTGAGTGTAAGTGAGATAGAGAGAGTGAATGAGTGTGAGAGTGTGAGTATGTAAAGAGAGAGAGAGAAGACAGAGAGAGAGAGAGAGAGAAAGAGAAGAGAGAGAGAGACGAGAGAGAGAGAGAGAGAGAGAGGAGAGAGAGAGAGTAGAGTTGAGCCCACGCATGTCATGTAACATGCTATTCCATATTTGTTCATGTATTCTCATCTTTCATATTACGAGGTATCGTTTAATGCCACATGATTGTCCTGTAACATGCCATTCCATATTTTTTTCTTTTAATTCTCATCTTATCATTTTGTATACCACTTGATTTTATCA
>JACEFZ010027034.1:0-121108 GCA_014155875.1 Cepaea nemoralis | reverse complement strand
ATGTGTGTGTGTGGGTGGGTTGTGTAGTGAGTGGGGGTATTTGGGTGGGGGTTGAGTCGGTGGGGGATGTATGTGTGCATGGAGTGTGTGTGTGTGGGGGGGGGGTGTGGGTGGGTGGTTGGGGGATGTGTGTGTGTGGTTTTGTTGTTGTTGGGTTATGTGTGTGTGGGGGTGTGTGTCATAACATGGTAATATGCATTGTTTGTGTTTACAACAGTCATTTGACAATGTTTGTTCCTATGTGAATGTATCATACACTATTGATGAAAGAAAGATGAGTGACTGGAAGGGCCGAATATTAGACGGGCCTGCTTGCCCAATTTGTGACCCTTTGAAAATAAATTTTAATCTAATATATATATATATATATATATATATATATATATATATATATATATATATATATATATTAGATTAGATTACAACATTGGAAAGGTAACACTAATATATCTGGAACAGGACAAGCTGCAGAGGCTGCCGGATCAACAAAGCAATGTTCAAACTGTCCGACTGTCGGAGCTCCGATACACGACCAGTTGCTGACCAAAGCTTAGGATCTGATCAGCCCTGCCATGACATTTAGTCTTTAGATTGCATTTCCGCGCACAAGGATAAGGCTTGTACCCTCCCAATTGCTCTCCTCCTGGAAGACAACGTGACACGTGGGTGGACAACATTCCCCAGACGACAAATCCCTCAGAATATCTTCCTATTAAAATCACACTGCAGGGTAAGGTTGAAGACAATGGAGCAAAAGGTACATAACGATACAGGTGGGAAGATAACATCACGAGATTGATTAACCGCTGTCTGACAGAATGCACATTCAAGGCCAGAGACAGACAGTGTTGGAAATCAATTGCAGCCAACATTCATTGTGGAGATGACAACTGATTGATTGGTTGATTGACCCCGGGTCGACCTCGGAGCACTTATTAATGTTTAATCTGAGCGCAGGCAAGCGTGCAAGTCTGTGCTTCTTCTTCTGCTCTAATTCCCCAACTAGAGCACAGGCCCTGAACCAACTCATTCCAATCCTCCTATCTTTAGCTGTCCCATTCAGTTCTATCTCATCTCATCTCATCTCATCTCATCATGTTCCTCTTGTACCTTGCAATGTCAAGGTGAAGTATAAACAGCGTGAGAGTGCCCTCTTATGGGCTTCATGTATCGATATTCCCATGGACTCTGTTATTCACTGCGTCCATTGTTTACGTGGTCGGCCTCTCCTTCTGCTTCCCTCTGGTCTGTACATCATTGCTTGTTGTGGTATACTGTTAGTTGGTAGCCTACTTGCAAGGCCAAACAATTTGACTTGCTGCCTTCTAATAAAATCTATTGCTGCTATAACCCCCACTTTAGTCCTGATTTCTTTATTTCTGATCTTATCTCTTCTTGGTACATTGAGTATAGTAGACTGGGAAACCATGACCGCAAGGTCATGGGCTAACGGAGATATGGCTCGCCATAGGGGATTGACTCCCTATGGTCAGATTTTTGTCCTAAACCTGCGACTGGCCTAGCAAGCCGGCAGAGGGTCTTCATACTGCTCGTAGGAAAACTAAGAAGTATTCAATTCTATGTCCTTCCCATATCTGTTTCTGCTTCTTTTCTCCGTGAGTTTTGAAGTCTTCCTCTATTTCTTTTGCTCTGCAGGTCCCATTCTAAGAAATTTTTGGTTATACTATTTGATATACAATCAAACCTCGACTTTCGTCGATAATTCGTCCGAAAACAATCGGCGAAATCCAAAACCGACGAAAACCGAGGCAATTATTTCCATATGAATCAGTGTAAATCCAATTAATTCGTTGTGTGTGTTCTCTGTTTCGTTAGCACATTCACGCCTTTCGATACATTAACCTCCGTTATTTCTTTCTTTTTCGCCACAATGATACTTATTGTGAATGGCGAATGCCCGTTCATGCGGCCGATTTCAGCAACCTTAATGCTGCTCTCATATGTTATTATTAGCAAGTGCATGCTCACACAACCGATGAAAACCAGAAGCAGCGAAACCCTAGGTTTGACTGTATATACTAAGCCACTGCGTTAAAGAGATTCTCGACTCAGGGTATGCTTATAGTTAACCTATTCAGTGCCGAAGGATAATATATCGTCAAATGTGACAACCTAGATGTATAGAAGAACAATATATCGCCATACTAGGGTCATCGTTTTATTTGTTTTGTTTCGTGGTATCTGCCGCAATTGCAAAGCTCAGTGAACGGAAATTTACATTATAATATGTGTTCATACGATTGTGTACCAGGTTTTCTCCAAACTTACTTTCTTTTGTGCTCTGAGTCAGTTTAAAGGAACTGTACAGGGCAGCCACAAGAAGAATCAGTGAGAATACCACTGTATACCACTATGTAACATTTGAGGATATCTGTACTACGCACCTTCGTAAATCCACATCACAATATTAAGCCGCCTCTTGTCGTCGTAATTGAAGGAATGTCACGGTTATTAAAATAATATGTCACTTCATTTTGACCACGTTCTGACACCGATGGAGTGATAACACACAGCCAGACAAATAAAGCCTGTACTTGATATGCGCGGTCACACAAGTAGTTGTAGATTTGTAAGGAGCACAAGTATATTGAGCTGGCAATTGGTTCTGTGTTTGTGTTCGTATGTTTACGGAAAATTGGTAGCGGTAAAATATATGAGGTAAATATTGTGGAATACGTGGTAGTAGATGGAGTTATGAGGTAATTTGGATTATATTTCTTATTGTTCTGTGATTATGCGTATGTGAATGAAGCAGAGGCAACAGTGGTTGTAGCTGTGTAGCCGTAGCAGTGATTTTCTTGTTGTAGATGCAGAGTTAATTGTACAATTGGTATGTTCAGTAGCGATGGTAATAGATGTAATAATAACTGGTTCGTAGTAGCAGTAGCAGTAGTAGTAGTAGTAGTAGTAGTAGTAGTAGTAGTAGTTCTTGTTATTGTTGTTGCTGTAGTAGTAGTAGTAGTAGTAGTAGTAGTAGTAGTAGTAGTAGTAGTAGTAGTAGTAGTAGCAGTAGCAGTAGTAGTAGTAGTAGTTCTTGTTATTGTTGTTGCTGTAGTAGTAGTAGTAGTAGTAGCAGTAGTAGTAGTAGTAGTAGTAGTAGTAGTAGTAGTAGTAGTAGCAGTAGCAGTAGCAGCAGTAGTAGTAGTAGTAGTAGTAGTAGTAGTAGTAGTAGTAGTAGCAGTAGCAGTAGCAGTAGCAATAGTAGTAGTAGTAGTAGTAGTAGTAGTAGCAGTAGCAGTAGCAGTAGTAGTAGTAGTAGTAGTAGTAGTAGTAGTAGTAGTAGTAGTAGTAGTAGTAGTAGTAGTAGTAGTAGTAGCAGTAGCAGTAGCAGTAGTAGTAGTAGTAGTAGTAGTAGTAGTAGTAGTAGTAGTAGTAGTAGTAGTAGTAGTAGTAGCAGCTAGCAGCAGTAGTAGTAGTAGTAGTAGTAGTAGTAGTAGTAGTAGTAGTAGTAGTAGTAGTAGTAGTAGTAGTAGTAGCAGTAGTAGTAGTAGTAGTAGTAGTAGTAGTAGTAGTAGTAGTAGTAGTAGTAGTAGTAGTAGTTATTGTTATTGTAATTGTAGTAGTAGTAGTACTAGTTGTTATTGTTGTTGTTGCTGTAATAGTAGTAGCCGTAGTTAGTAGTAGTAGTTGTAGTAGTAGTAGTAGTAGTAGTAGTAGTAGTAGTAGTAGTAGTAGTAGTAGTAGTAGTAGTAGTAGTAGTAGTAGTAGTAATAGTAGTAGTAGAAGTAGTTATAGAAGTATTAATAGTAGTAAAAGTTATTGTCGTAGTAGCAGTAGTTGTCGCAGTAGTAGCAAGTGTGGTAGTAGTAGTAGAAGTTCTTGTAAATGTAAAATTCATTGGCATCTCAGCAGTTCCGAAAATGGCTTGCATCTATCAGAGTCATCTTGGTGTAGAGATTGACCTTCCAACCTGGCACCAAAGTGCCAAACCCTCGGGGGTTGTGTTGAAAAGTTCCCCATCCCGTCTCAGAAACTAGCATTGCAACTTCACATGTCCGGAAGGGTATATTAGAATATAACCAAGCCAATCACAGCTCATACGAAATTGTGGGTGTGTTTTTTAAAAATTTTATTGGGTCAGCTTTTATCTCCAGCGTAGTCCATACACGTGATATTACATCTTTAATGCATTGTGCACTGGACTGATATTAGCATGTGCGTTATCTCTCTGTATTATCAGTGTCCATAGCCATCAGGCGAACCCACTCGGACTTATGAGGTACTTGTAATTTACTTGCCCTAGTCAAGGACGAGAAGTCAACATTTTAGTCCAACTGACCGGTGCAGGGGTTGAATACCTGAAGATATGAGTGAGTGCTCTTATCCATGATTGACCTCTACTGGTAGGGACAGCCTAGGCTGGTGATGTTTTCTTAATGGGATTCAGGTATTTCATAGTCAATCAACTCCAGGCCCATGCCTAGCTCAAACTCTATTGACGTGCACTATATCTGCTGTCCATTATCAAGAAGTTTAAATTTAAAAAAAAATAAAATTAGTTGGATATCTTTAACGTGGACGTAGCAATCAACCCCAGCATTGTTTGGCTGTTTGTGATTTCTTTACAAGTTTACGTTCAGTATTTTGATTATTTAGAAGGAAGAGAGGTAAATATCAAATTGACCTAGCCACATGGAATAATAGAGAGAAAAACGCAAAGCTCACTCACTCACTCAACTCACTCACTCAATCACTCACTCACCCACCCACCAACCCACCCTACCACCCACCCTACCACCCACCCACCCACTCACTCACTCACTCACTCACCCACCCACCCACCCAACCACTCACTCACTCACTCACTCACCCACCCACTCACTCACTCACTCAATCACTCTCACTCACTCACTCACGAACGCACTCACTCACTCCTCACTCACTCACTCACTCAATCACTAACTCACCCACCCAATCACTCACTCACCCACTCACCAACCCACTCACTTTCTCATGCACTCACTCACTCATGCACTCACTCACTCACTCACTCACTAACTCACCTACCCATCCACTCACTCACTCACTCACTCACTCACTCACGAACGCACTCACTCACTCCTCACTCACTCACTCTCTCACTCAATCACTAACTCACTAACTCAATCACTCACTCACCTACTCACCAACCTACACACTCACTCATGCACTCATGCACTCACTCACTCACCTACATACTCACTCACTCATTTAATCACTCACCCACCCACCCACTTACTCTCTCTCTCATTCACTCCCTCACTAACCACTCACTCACCCACTCACTCAGTCTCTCTCACCCACTCACTCACTCACTAACTCACCCACTCATTCATGCACTCACTAACTCATTCACTCACTCACTCACTAACTCACGTAGTCACTCACCCACCAACCCACTCAATCTTCTCTCTCATTCACTCACTCACTCACTCACTAACCACTCACTCACTCACTCACTCAGTCACTCAGGCATTCACTCACTCACTCACTCACTCACCCACCCAAAACCCACCCACCCACCCATTCACTCACTCACTCACTCACGCATTCAATAAATCTTTAACGGCATTCACTCACTCAGTTACTCACAGTCACTCACCCACACACTCACATGGCACCTTAGCAGATGATTGTCTGTTACACTGTATTTCGATTAGGGCACAATATCTACAACCCACGGCGGGGACCAGCGATGGAGTTATACCTCTCCACAGCACAACACCTGGGCTGAATTATAGAGACCATATGCCATCAATACAGCATGATCCCTCCAAAAGAAAGGTAACACATATACGTCTGGAACAAGGCATGCTGCAGAAGCTGCCGGATCAGCAAAACCTGCCCGCAAGTTGGAACTTCCATGCTAGACCAGTTGCCGACCAAGACATAGAGCGTGAATACTCTGACATGACATTTAATCTTAGGTTTGTTTATAGCATGTCTTCGCTCCAGGGTAGTACCCTTCCATTTGCGCTCCTCCACCGAAGCCATTGTGTGGTATCGGTTTAAAAAAAAAATAGTACCACACTTAGCTCTTGTATTATATACTTAAGGCATTTTTAACTCCATTTTTCTCCATTTTTCACAACTCTCATTTCTCATTTTCCACAACTCCATTTTTAACTGCTTTCATGTTTTTGTTGTCTTATAGTTTTGTCTTCATTTGTTTACTTTCTTTTCATACTGTTCTATTCTATATTTATTTCCATCTTTCTTATATATAATTATCTAGTGGCTTTTTTATGTTACTGATAAAGGTGATAAAGGACCTGACCGCTAATACACCTGTCTTAATACTTAAGTTACAATAAATAAATAAAATACGGCTTCAAAACTATTTTTCTCACTGAAATTACCAACGTTTTATTGGTTAGTATGTTTTGCATCTTGCAAAAGAATTCTACGCCATAGCCATTTTTGTTCTAATCTTTCTGTTTTGTTTGTAAGTGTCAAGCCGCCGCAGCAGCACATCGGCTAGCGCATGTGACTGCCTGCCTCTACAGGCAAGGGCATTGCTTCAGTGATCCGGACTCCCAGATAGACCGCGTTGAAAATGGGAATCATGACATTTCCGGGAAGTTAAAATGGACAGTGTGATATTGACCTCATCAGGAATTGAATCTTGCTCGGTCTATAAATACTGGACTAGCACCATATACCCAATAATATCATGGAGTGAAAGGAAGTGGTCTACTTTGCTGTCATTATTTCTGCAGTAAATAGACATGCGTATGTACAGGGTGTTTGTTAAGTCTTACTACACGTTCAAATCCTCGGTAAGATGTGGATTTTCTTTCTGTCGTGGGCAAAAAGAAAACTCTAACCTGCACAGTTCGCGCCGACTGCACTAGCCAGGCGGCCTTAATACCCCAGGCTCAAGACAGTCTTGACCTACATTACAAGGTACTATAGGCAGTTGATGACCGTTTGACTGATTCATATTCTTAAAGAAATTTAAAAAAAAACAGAAGAGAGAAATGAACTATTTCTGCAACGTTAAAGGACACAATACTCTTATAAAAACCAAACTGGAGGGCAAGGTTGAGGACAAGCGAGCAAGAGGTAGACAACGATAAAAGTGGGAAGATAACATCAAGAGATGGACGAACATCAATCTGACAGAATACATTCAGGGCGAGAGACAGTATTGGAGATCCATTGCAGCCAACCTTCAAAGTGGAGACTGCACCCTGATTGATTGATAATCTTAAAGAATTGTCCGATATACTTGGGATGCCTAATCGCTCAGAAAGGGCAATTACTGTTGTGGAATTTGGACCCTTGCTATCGCCTGTTGAAGGGGCTACCCTGTTTGAGATAAAAGACCTGCTTTCCAAGTGATTTCATGTTATATCCGAGAGACAAAGGCCTCGAACCATACCCACACATGGAATCACCGCTCCGTTCCCATCGGTAGAATTAAAAGTTTGTTGTGTGTCCTTTTATTGGACGTTGTAATCAAACTCGTAATTTATTGGTTGTTTCTTCCGGCGCTTTGGGGAATAAGTTACTAAAGCAATTCGCAATCCCACATACAGAGTTCGAAACACAGCTGCGGGCGATTTGACAGCAGACTGCCTTGCATTGGTTTCTATACAACAGTATGAGTGCCTTTCGTTTAGAAAGAAAAGGTAGACCACTGGACGTCAATTACCAAGAAATCACAAACAACCCAAAATATGCTAAGATAAAGAAGAAGAAGAAGAAGAAGAAGAAGCAGAAGAAGAAGAAGAAGAAGAAGAAGAAGAAGAAGAAGAAGAAGAAGAAGAAGAAGAAGAAGAAGAAGAAGAAGAAGAAAAAGAAGAAAAAGAAGAAAAAGAAGAAGAAGAGCAGGAGGAGGAGGAGGAGGAAGAAGAAGAAGAAGAAGAAGAAGAAGAAGAAGAAGAAGAAGAAGAAGAAGAAGAATCAAAATTGGTCATTTAAAGTGTGTTAACACCACCTACAGTTTTTATGATTGTTTTTCGTATAAATAGCCAAGTTTATTGGGCGAATGGTATTAGTTCAAAGACAAGATAACAATCAAACGACAGGTTGCTAGATTTTTGTCAGAGACCATGTACAATCATAGAACAGCATTCTGGTCAAACAAAAACACAGCTCTGCATTATCTTATGATAAAACAGTTGACGTATGTGCAAAAATAAAGGGATTAAAAGACAACATTGTTCCAACGCCCCGTTTGATATCAGGAGAGGTCAGCGGGTGTTTGGCCACTTGAAAACTACAGCTCTTAAAACACCCTGGAAAGCGCTGTAAAATAAGAAAACTTGAGTTAGCAATGAAATATTAAGCTCCTGTATTAGATGATATTTTAAGGCCAATTTAAACTAGACGTATCTTCGTTTGTTCCCCCCCCCCCCCTTTTTTTCAGGCTCTGTGTCAGTTTTCCGTTTGTTAAGCCGCAAATATTGTCCGTTTGACTGATAGGTTTGCTTACACCCATGTATCCTTAAATGTTTCTCCTTTATTAGAAAATCCATATGCACCATCATCGAGTGTCCTGCCAAACAGCGTATGTTTTCATGTTTTTGTATAGCTTGCTTCTCTTTTCTGTTCTCATTCAATAACAGAGTCTAAGGGAATCTCGATATGTGAAGCCCATGAACGGGCATCTCCGGCTGTTTATGCTTCACTTCGACACAAGAGGAACAAGATGGGATGAGATAAGATGAGATGAGATTATGCTGTTCGTATTCTTTCCCAACCTTCTTAGACTAGCAAGCTTCAGTAAGTGGTTTGTAAATGAGATAATGTATACGAGCATAGAGTTAAGAAGGGTAGGATGTCAGACGGGTCTACGTGCCCAATTCTAACCCTTTGAAACTAAAGAACATTCGTTCTCTCCCTTACTCTGTCTCTGTTTCTTCTACCGCTGATCTTTCGAGTCCTTCTACTGTGATCTAATCCTAGTTTATTTATTATATATTCCATCCATCCATCATGTGCCATGCGGGTAAGCGTGGGCGGTCATGATTCGCAATTTCACTCGATCACCAGAGTCGATGGATCAGCTCAGTGTTCTTGTCTCGATCATGCCACGCGGTCAAGCCATCCAGGTATTTGCTTCTCTGTTTCCCCTTGTTCTCTTCCTCCCGATCTTGCCAATTGTCACCAACTTTTTCTCGTTTCAATTGACATCTTTTTATTGGTCAGAATGTTGTCACCAAGTTCTCCAATTTATTTCTTCTCATAACATGTCCAAAAATGTTGACTGTATGTGTCCAATTTCTCTAATCAATTTACGATTTTAATGTGTTTCTTGTAGTACTTTGTCATTTTTTTTTCTGTCCATGATACTCTTTGGAGTCTCCTCAGAAACCACAGTGTATGTTAAGAAACAATAAACACAAGACGCTTTTACTGTCTGATGGCGTTTTGGGTAACTGGAGCTAGAGTTACATTTTGTTGACACATAGGTTCTCCAGATTTAGTGTGGTCACCATTACACCGGCCGTCTTCCCTTCCTAAGATATTTTATGGTACTAATTTTCTGATACAAATACATTTAATTGATTCGGGGGTAGAGGCAGTAGAAACAGGGTGAAGGGAGGTGAGCCCAAGTCCACAAATAAAACTAGCCCAGGGGAAGCCCTGCTTTGGGTTGTGTGCAGGAGTGCGGCTCCTTCAGCCTTCAACGGAAGTGGCCAGAAGGCACCATGGCGGCAATGACGTTTGCTGGTGTATTTTTTTTTGTTGGCATATCCTTTACAGGACATCACTGTCAACATCAGCATCCTTCAGCTGATTGTTGATTTCTTGGCAAGATTACGCTCAGTAGTTTGCCATTGCTTTCTGAGCCACCGGCTCAGATACCCCTAAGTTACCAACGCGGAGAGAACCGCTACCGATTCTCGCGCAGGTTACGTTCCTCACGTGAATATACGGGATTACGGAGATAGACGTTAACTCCTAGACCAGGGAGCCGGCTGTTGGTGTATATCGAACCGATAATGTGCAGACAGTGGCAGAGGCGGCAATGTATGTCATAAGATAACACTAATATGGAGAAAGATATATGTGTTAATGAGGAATAATTAGAGGTGGTGAAAAATTTCGAATATTTTCGAAAATTTCGCGTCATTAATTATCAACAATGGTGACACAATAAAAGGAATTTAAATGTCGAATATTTATTGCTCTTCAAAATCTAAAACAACTGAATAAATTGTGGCTTGTGACAAATAGATCTACAAAAATTAAATTTGTAAGAGCATGCATCTTTCTCATTGCAACATACGCCTGTGAGCCTTGAACACTTACTAAACAAGCTGAAAATAAATGTCTGAATATAAATATTATAGACGGGTTCTAAGAATATCTTGGATGCAGAAAAGAACAAATGCATCAATACAACAAGATCTGAATATTGAAGAATGTTGGATACTAAAGA
This sequence comes from Cepaea nemoralis, assembly GCA_014155875.1. Lineage (NCBI taxonomy): Eukaryota > Metazoa > Mollusca > Gastropoda > Stylommatophora > Helicidae > Cepaea > Cepaea nemoralis. The sequence goes on along the minus strand of JACEFZ010027034.1, from coordinate 110,715 downwards.
CGATAAAGCAACGAAAATTGAAATAAAACTTTAAACGTCATGAAAGTTTGGAGAGAACAATAATGGAGAGGGATATACCTGGGAAGAGAGGAAGAGGAAGGCCAAAGAGAAGATGGTGCCGATGTCGAGGATGATCTCCAGATGGGTGTATCGGACGCGGCACATTTTGCTTATGATCGAGAATTTTTCTGGAAGGTTGTTATGGGAGAGAGGTTATGCACAGGACATGCTACGGAATGAATAAATGAGTGAAAGAGACAGAAATCGGGGAAAGAAGGGAGTCTGGATTTGACGCTGTCGAAGGAAAGGTGTTGGGATAATGATGACAGACCATGACTCACAGGGTGTACGTTGCCGGCTTCCCGCGGGCGGGATGGCTGGTGGGCAGGCAGACAAAACAGCGTATTTGTGGGATAAGTACGGACACTCGACACTGGAAAGCCGGGTGCGAAATGTCGAAAGGAGAAAGACGTCATGACACGGGTGGGCCCCGTCCTAGATGGTGTTAAGGAGGTGAAGCGGCCGCAACATTCGTCGAATAGGGGTTCTCCTTCAGATCAGAAGTCTCATATCATATTTGCTCACTGATAGAGTTTTGGTACATTTCTATATTAGATGAGATATATTTCACGTTTCACATACATCCTTAGAATATGCAACTCGCCGGCTGCTGAACTAACTGGGTTTGCCTTATGCAGTAATGTGTGGCTGATGGTTTTCTAGTAACTACCGCTTCTATCGACCATGAACTGTATTTTTCGTGGCGGACGTTTGTGTTGGCATTCTGACAGCATTGTATACCTGTGTGAGGCTGTTGGTTTGTTGAGACTCCTGTCTGTTCCACTTCTCAATGCGGGCAGCGAGAAGAATTGTGTGTGCTATTCACTGGCACAGGAACATAGCATTTTGGGGACGACCCTTTGCCGTTAAGTTGGAACTGGGACTAACCAGCTAACTAACTAACTTAAACCAACTTACTTTGGTATTTTATGGAATGGTATGGGTGCCGATCGTTCAGAAAGCAATGGCAAAACTACTGGACGTAAACTTGCTCAGGAATTACGAAGAGCCAAAACATTCTGGGGTTGTCTGCTACGTCATTAAAGCATATGCAAATAACTATCTAACTAACTAACTAATTAACTAACTAACTAACTAACTAACTAACTAACTAACTAACTAACTAACTGACTGACTGACTGACTGACTGACTGACTGACTGACTAACTAACTAAGATTATGGTACATTGAACCTTCTCATTTCCCTTTTGATATTGTCCAGTCCACCAGTATCTTCCAACAGCAATAGCAGTGCATTTTCTTGTGCCTACAGTAGCCTCTTTCTTATTTAAATGTTGCATGTCTTTTGCGATTAACTCCAGCTTGATTTCCTAGGAAACTGTCCGATCAGTAGTTGCCATTGTTTTCTGAACGAAAAGTCAATGTTTAAGTCCAACGTAAAACCAGTGTAGGGGTTGAACCTCGTCAGTAGTGTAAAGGAAGTTACGAAAGAGCGCTCTTATCTCTTCGAACACGTTGATGACTCTCGTTCTTATATTTTAATATATATGTCCCACTGCTTTAGCCCCTTTCTAGGCAATCGTTGCAAATTACTCCTGCCGTCTAAGGTATTAGAAACATTCCCTTCAGAATCCACATCTTCGCTGTATTCAAGTTAATCTTAATTCTCCAGCCGTTGCTATAAAACTGGAAGTACTTGCTTTTCATCTTCTTTCGTTCGCTTGAAATATGTTTATAACTGCAATGTTGTCTCTTGTATGAACTTAACTGTCATTTTTAGTTCACTAAATGGTCAATGGTCCATAGAGTTTATCAGCCACTGTCGTCTCTCTAGGGCAGAAGGTTTGCCTGGATAAGTTGTATTTCCGCTGGGAGCAATATCAGAGAATATGCACTTAAAATGGGGGAATGGTGTTCAAATGAAAACTTTAACGGTGTGATAGAAATTACAATAACAATGCCATTGTCTCATCAATCAATCAATCAATCAATCATGTGCCATGCCGGAAAGCGTGGGCGATCATGACTCGCAATTTCACTCGATCACCAGCGTCGTGAATCAGCTCAGTGTTCCTGTCTCGTCCATGCCATGTGGCCAAGCCATCCAGATATTTTCCTCTCGGTCTTCCTCTTGGCCTGTTCTCTTCGATCTTGCCAGTTGTCACTAAGTTCTCCAATCCATTTCTTCTCATAACATGTCCAAAAAATGTTGACTGTCTACGTCTAATTTCTCTAATCAATTTACGATTTTCATTTGTCTCCTGTCGTACTTGGTCATTGGCTTTTCTGTCTGTCCATGGTATTCTTTGCATTTTCCTCAGAAACCACATTTCTGATGTTTTTCAGCTTGACTGCACATTGTCCAAGTTTCACATCCATACAAAAGTCAGGCTCTATGTATCCCCTCAACACTCTATTTCTCGTTTCAGTTGACATCTTCTTATTGGTCAGAATGTTTTTCATCTTGCTAAAGGCTACTTTCGCCGTGGTAATTCTTGTTCTGATGTCTTCAAGGCATCTCCCATCAGATGATATGACTGTTCTGAGATAATTGTGCCGATTCACTTGTTGAAGAATATTCCCATTTACTTGTATATTACATTGTGGTACTTCGTTCTTCCTAGTGACTGACCATAACCTGTGTCTTCTTACAATTTAATTCTCATATCCTATCAATATTGTTGTTAAGGATGTCCGGAGTGTTAAGCGCGTGACATCATGGTGCAGATGTAAACGGTGACGTTATAAGGACAGTTCAAAGATGCTGCCCCAATTGTCACAAGCACCAAAGAGGAACAGCGTTCTGTTATCCGTTTTTTAATCAGTGAAGGGGTGAACACTATACAAATTTATCGGCGAATTAAGGACCCGTATGATGATGCATGTCTGTCAGTCCAGCAAGTGTATGAGTGAAGTAGGAAGTTTCGAAACGGAGTGATTTCTGTGACATACATTACACGACCAGGCCAGGCACACCGAGTAGTGACCCCAGAGTTGATTTTTCTACAGGAATCTGCAGTCTTTATCGGCGCTGGAGAACTACGCAATGGTGACTATATCGAAAACTGATACATTTATTTTTCACTTTTACAGAATATATCCACAAAATAAAAATCCAAAAAACAAAAAAAGTTAAGATTTTCATTTGAAACCCCATAGTATTTCGGCCAATGCTTTATTCATTTCCCACTTTGCGAAATATGAGAGGCAAGAAATCGTGCAATAGATTGTTTGTGAGGTCTTTGTTGAAATCTTCCTAATTTGTTTGATGACATGCCAAGATCCCCCTTCAAACAGCTAAACACTACCCCGTATCACATTTAAGCACTTCTTCCAAGATAATTCCCAAATTATTCTAAGCAATTTTCTTTTGGGGTAAGAGTTCTTTGAAGCCTGATTCGAACCTAGAGCTACTAGTCGGATAAACAAATATTACTACTGCTGTGGATTAAATCTAGATCACCGTCGTCATAATATGAACATTGAATACTGTCGTCCACATATGAACATTAACTACTCTCGTCGTAATATAAATAATAACCACTGTCGTCATAATATGAACATTAATTATTGTCGTCGGTCTCTCTGGCGAAGGGATTAACGACTTTGTCCGTAATCCCGTATATCCACAGAGGAACACAGCTTCGCGAGATTCGTCAGCGGATCGCGTCGCGTTGCTTACTTACGGGGTATGTGAGCCGGTCGCTCAGCAATCAATGGCAAACTACTGAGCGTAATCCTGCCAATAACACCAACAACAGCTGAAAAAATGCTGGTGTTGACTGCAACGTCTTGCAAGGGATATGCCACTTAAAAAACAAAAACAAAAACACTGTCGTCGTAATATGAACATTAACCACTGTTGTCGAAATATGAACATTAACCACTGTTGTCGAAATATGAACATTAACTACTGTCGTCGTAATATTAACAATAACCACTGTCGTCGTAAAATGAACATTAACTACTGTCGTCATAATATGAACATTAAGTACTGTCGTCGTAATATGAACATTAACCGCTGTCGTGGTAATATGAACATTAATCACAGTCGTCGATATATGAAAATTAACTACTGTCGTCGTAATATGAACATTAACCACTTTCGTCATAATATGAACATTAACAACTGTCGTAATATGAACATTAACTATTGTGCCATTACGGCTAGGGTGTAGTGTTTAGTGGGCTGGCTTTCGGCCCGTGTTTGAATCCATATCGATTGAGATTTTGTAAATGTATTTTGGCTCCCAGATCAACCTAGTTAAAAACGGATTCCAGGAAATGTAGTGGGAAGAAGAGGCGTCCGGCGAGACATTGACCGCATTATACATCGAGTGCTGATTAGTCTATAGAATATTGACACAGCACCATGTGCCCACTACAACTCAAGGCGAGCTAAAGAGTTCTAAACTTGTTCTCTGAATCCATGGCCTGGATTCTGGGTTTCAAATGTATCACACATTCTCTCATGCTGCTACCTCTCACTTAATCTCTCTCTCTCTCTCTCTCTCTCTCTCTCTCTCTCTCTCTCTCTCTCTCTCTCTCTCTCTCTCAACCCCCCTCTCTCTCTCCCACCTCTCTCACTCTCCCTCTCTCTCATTTTCTCACTTGTTCTCTCTCTCTCTCTCTCTCTCTCTCTCTCTCTCTCTCTCTCTCTCTCTCTCTCTCTCTCTCTCTCTCTCACCATATATAACATGGTAATATGCATTGTTTGTCTACAACATTCAGCTGGCAATGTTTTTTTTCCTCGCGTGTTTGAATGTAACATGCACACATGATGAACGAAAAATGAGTGATTGTTAGGGCGGAATATAAGACGGTCTGTGTGTCCAAAGTGTGACTCTTTCAAAATAAAGTTCGTACGTACGTTCGTTCGTTCTTTTGTTCGTTCACTCATTCTCTCTCTCTCTCTCTCTCTCTCTCTCTCTCTCTCTCTCTCTCTCTCTCTCTCTCTCTCTCTCTCTCTCTATCTCTCTCTCAGTCTCTCTTTCTCATTATCTCTATTTCATTAAGATTATTTCAAGGTCGCCTTAATACAAGAACCAATTACTCGATATTTTTTCCCTCCGTACTTTACAGTTTTGTACTTCTCGCTATTCTGAAATTCGTTTTATAACGTTAGCAGACCTGCAAATCATGGTTTATATAGGCGTCTAGACTTGTTCTAGCTAGTGTTATTAAATTTACCTTCCTATTTTACGTATAATGTGTTTTTTTTTTAAAAAGGGGGGAGGATTTATACGGAGGAAATACACAGAGTGGGGGGGGGGATTTATAGGGAGGAAATACACAGAAGGGGGGGGGGCTGAGATGACTTTCTGAACATATGGTGAAGGGGTGCATGGTCCAAAAATGTTTGAGAACCACAGGTCTAGAATATGCTAAACATTCGTTTAAACCATGAAACCTGTCTTTGATTAAGGATAATTGTCTGTTATTACACACGCTTTCTTTCGTTCGGGTTTAATAATTGTCAGGATTAAATAATCACAGATTAACTGTCCGTCCTTTGAAACTGGATCGGGGGGCAATTACTCTGGCTGGCTTCTGGTGGTTAACTCAAGACGGTTTATCTCCTATGGCAATCCACGTAATTTTGTTGCTTCTTTCTTAACATTTTTACTTACGATTTTTTTTTCCAATCTTCTAACTATCCTCCTACTTCCCTTTCTTCTCCGTTTCATCATCACCAATACGACCATCATCATTATCATTATCATAATCAACATCAACATTTTCAAAGTCATCATCAGCAATAGAAGCAGTACCTTCGTTTTCGTTGAGTGTAAAATATACAAGTTATACAAATTTCAACCAAACCGCATTTTTACAAGACTTGGTCACTGCACCTCTAAACCATGTTTACCAACTTATTGAGCCGAATGATTATCTGGAATACTGGATGAAGACTTTATTGATGTGTTTGATAGATATGTGCCAGTCCATGAAGTTCATGTAAAACATCACGTCAAACCGACGTAGGTCGCCCAGAAAATACTTGAAATTATAAGAGATAGAGAACATAAAATTAGTAACCTCGGTGCATATCGTATTATTAGAAACAAAGTTCATATTTCACATGACGAGAAAAGAATCATTATTTTAGGAACTTAGTAATTAAATAAAAACAGATGGTTAAAAACAGATGGAAAAAAAAATATACTTTGACTAACAATACAGGCGAAGTGGTCAAGCCGTTTGACTCGTGCTTCGAAGGTTGTGGGTTCGATTCCGGGCCGTGTCCTTCCGTTTACGAGTTACATGTTTCGGAGACTCCTGTGGGTCGTCGCTAAAAGCTACGGAGTTCATGCTTTGTGTGACGCTTTCCGTGCTGCGGAAAGAGACCGAGCCATATGGGATAATACCCGGTGCAATGAAGTCGACCCTGTCGACTTTTAAGCGACTTTTTTACAACTTCTTAAATTCATTACCATCAAATCATATTACATGTGACCGATTCAGTATGTTTGTTTCAAACTGACTTAGACGAGATGAAGCTTCAATTCACCATGGACCTGTGAACATAACGACGTGGCCCGGAATCGAACCCACAATCTTCGGAACACGAAGCAGGCGCCGGAACAACTTCGCAACTGAGAAACACCAACGCGTCCTTTTTATCTATCTTGGTAAAAATATAATAAAGGTCAGACTGGAACTGGTTTGTTACGTACTTCTGCTCTCCTGCACCCACAATATTATGGAGTGCCCCTGGAAGAGATCAAAAACTGCGGTTCCTGCTGTACTGCGTTACGTGAGCAAGATAATACACAACCGTTTCCTCATGGCGTCTTCACTAGATGAACTGTGGGTTGTTTCATGTCTTCTTTCTTTAGGAAGATGATCAAGGCGTAGTTAGACAGACAGACAGACAGACAGACAGACAGTCGTCCCACGGGAAGGTTAACCCGGTCAACAAATACCCGCAGAAGTCGGATGTGTCGGCCAACTGTGCAAGAACGCAGCTCTGCTGTAAACAGGCACAACGCAATCACGTCGGAAAAAACTCTCCGGATGAACGCAGAGGAAGAAGAAGAACCCGCGTCCAACCATGCTCGCAACGTTGTCAGTGCACATATAAAATAATGGGTGTTTGTTGAGTCTCACTACACTTTATCTGTAGAACATATTTGAAACATGAAATACATGGCATCATCAAAACATGTGCCCCACAGTTTATCGTGAAGCAATATGCGGCGAATGGCTGTCGTCTGCTGGAGTAATTATGTGCACTCCAAACCGAATTGTTTTATCAACGGAAAGAATTTGTTTGGTTGAACAAGTGATTCGAAACGGCGGTTGATACACACGGAAATAACAACAGACACGTTGCAGAAGGTATTTGACAATATGAAGAGACGTGTACAGTCATGTCTTGAAGCCTGTGGTGGACATTTCCAACACCTGTTATAATCAATACTTCATTGGTACTTTCCAGCTTCGCTAAAACAGCATTAGACCATAGTTTTGACTATTGTGACTAATTTAATGCATTTTTAGCACATATTTTATGACGTCATGTACTTAGTTTTTCAAAATTGTTCTACATACAAAGTGTAGTGAGACTTTAAAAACACCCTGTAGTGAAACAGGTTTCTTCCGTTGCGGCACCCGTTCTGTCTGTGTCTGTATGGCTACGCTCTGGCCACCAACAGAGACACTATTTTCAAGCTAGACGCACTCATTGACAGCCCCAGAGACTCGTAAACATCAACACCTGGGCCGCATCTGTTGACGGGGTATCAAAGAAACCCAATCCTTCAACAAAAATCCCCGCAAGATTACATCTTACTTTGATTCTTCACCCTCGCCAACTGTTCGTACTACACATGCTCTGTGAGGTGAGGATGCGAGTTGACTGCGGTTGGGAACTTTGAGTGGAGATGGTGAGTGCTGTATCAAAGGGACATAGATACAGGCGGACGGAATGATAGACAAATAGGGATTGATACTTAAGTAGAGGGACGGGTGCACTGATAGGTGTGAGGCAGAGAGTTGTGTAGGGGTAGTGGGTAGAGAAAGAGACGGACAGAATGAAAGTTAGAGATAGAGACTAAGTAGCAAGACAGACAGTCAGAGGGGTTGTTAGGTAGACATGTATGAATTAAATAGTTAGGTAGGTATGTAGGTATGTAGCTATGTAGCCAGGTAGACGAATAGGCATGGATTTAAGTAGGTAGTCGATAAGTAGGTGGGTGGGTATGAGTGTAGGTAGGTAGGATTGCAGGTAGATCAGATAGACTGGTAGGTAGGTATGTACAGAGGTATCCAGGTAGGTTGGTATGTAGATAAGTACACGGGTAAGTAGGTAGATAGACAGGTAGGTAGGTAGGTAGGTTGGTAGGTATGCAGACAGGTAGGTACTTAAGAAGCTGAATGCCGAGAGAGCGACTGATCAAATGACCGATCGTCAGACATGCTGGCCGGCTGACTGGTAGGAAGGCAGACAGATAGATAGACAGACAGGTAGACAGACAGGTAGGTAGACAGACATTAGACCAACAGGTAGTTAGACGGTTAGACAGAAATGTATGTTGACAGACATGTAGACAGACAGACAGACAGGTAGACCGACAGACAAACATACAGGTAGGTAGACAGACTGGTAGATAGACAGACAGGTAGGTTGACATACATTAGACAGGCAGGTAGATAGACAGTTAGGCAGACATGTATTGACAGACATGTAGACAGACAGATAGACAGACTGGTAGACAAGTATGTAGACAGACAGATAGACAGACAGGTAGATAGACAGACAGATAGGTAGGTAGAGAGATAGGTAGACAGACAGGTAGATAGACAGAGAGATAGGTAGGTAGACAGAAATGTAGACAGACAGGTTAAGATACAAGCACAAAAAACGAGAAAGTTAGTGAGATTGACAGAGGGAGAGTGAGTTAGTTGCATATCCTTTACATGACGTCGCAGACAACCCCAGCATTGTTTGGCTGTTCGTGATATCTTGGCAAGTTTACATTCAGTAGTTTTTCATTGCCTCCTGAACGACCGGCACCCATACCATTTTCAATTTAAACCAACTTAAAGCTGTCTGCTGTCAAATCGCATGCAGCTGTGTTTCGAAAGCGGGTATAGGGGATTACGAACTGCGTCCGTAACGTCTTCACCACGAAGCGGCCGGGAGAGTTAGGGGAAGAATAATAGAGAGTGAGAGAAAGAGTGGGTCGTAGCAGGAGGGAAGTACTTAAACCAACTTGACTACCTTGATGTAAGTAGCGACAGGGAAAGCCCTTTACACGATTCAGGCAACGTAAACTCCACAGCATCGGACTTAGGAGATTCTTCTTCTTCTTCGTTCATCCGGAGTTTTTTTATCGGATGTGATTGCGTTGTGCCTGTTTACAGCAGAGCTGCGTTCTTGCGCCGTTAGGCCGACACATCCGACTTCTGCGGGCATTTGTTGACCGGGTTAACCTTCCCGGGGACTTAGGAGATAAGACTCAGCCCATCCATCAAACGATCCTGAAAAAATGACTGGAAATAGATCAATCAAACTGCGTTTAGGAGAATGCCGACATGTTACAGCACAAGGAAATAGAACAAAACCAAATACGTTAAGTACTAATGTGTCTCGGAAGTTCCTATTTCCATATTCATCTCTTTCTCTCTCTCTGGGACGCAGAGGTGTTTCCAAGGCACCAGGGCCGGATTATATACTGGCCAAGACCTATTGACGCGTCCTCGTCGAGCGTCCTGGGCAACATGTCCCTTCGCGGTCTTGGCTAAAGTCAGTAGGATCGCCGATTCCTCCGAAGTCGGAGAGTGTCTGCCTGTACGGCGAGGAATCCACCAGTCTGCACACCAATAAGCCAGACATGGGACAACGGATACTCACGCAAACGTCAGGTCCTGTATGACATCACACTGATGTTGGACAACAGGATGCCTTCATCCGACATACAGGACTTCGCGTTAGAGCTCAAGCCAACGAACACAAGCAAGCAAGCATCTCTCTCTCTCTCTCTCTCTCTCTCTCTCTCTCTCTCTCTCTCTCTCTCTCTCTCTCTCTCTCTGTCTGTATCTCTATGTATATCTATCTGTCTGTTTTTTTCTGTCTCTCTTTCTCTCTCCCTCCCTCTCTCTCTCTCTCACTCTTTCAGCATTCATATGATGTTTGTTTCTATGTGAATGTAACATGTACAACAGATAATCGATGTACATAAGATCAGTGGTTGAAGGGCTGAATGTCTGCCGGCCATGTGTAGAAAGCTTTATAGACACGGTTCGTAATCCCGCATACCTGCTTTCGAAACACAGCAGCGCGCGATTTGGCAGCAGACCGCCTTGCGTTGGTTTTTTATGAAATGGTATGGGTGGCGTCGTTCAGAAAGCAATTGCAAACTACTGAACGTAAACTCTCCAAGAAATCACAGCAGCAAAATATGTGTTGACTAATACGCTCTGTAAAGGATATACAATTAACTTTAACTGTAACTAACTTCACACATTGCAAGCAAGCAACTTATATATCAGTATTCTATACTTTACAGATAGTAAGCAAGACATCAACAGCCACTTCCTTCTTTCGGCATACGGTGCACTCATCGATTTCATACAGTTGATCAAACCAACTAACTCCAAGAAGACAGATTTGCCAGGAAAGATACCAAAATCGTCCTTAAAGTCACTGTCACAGATCGCATAATATTTGACTCCAACATCGTCCAAATAGAACTAGGAAATATTTATATTTTACATTGAATCTGCAAAGAATCTCAACTGTGTCATTTAGTAAAGCAAGGATTTTCTGTTTTTAGGTTTACCAAAGCATTAAAATAAGGTGTGGCTGACTATTACTTTTGTACATCTACATTGGACGTGCAAATCTAGAAAACGTTATAACTGTTTCATAAACGTAAATACTTATTATTGTACAACATAATGACATGTGCTTTTAGTTAAGTTACGTGTGTAAAAAGTCGGAATTACTCCACCATAACTCACACTACATCACAATATACATTTATATCTACAAAAACACAGACATGTGTATCGACAAGTAAAACTAGTCTTCTCCAGTGAAGCGACCAACCACATACAAGGTTATCGACAAGTAAAACTAGTCTTCTTCAGTGGAACCAACAGTAGATTACACTTGCAGGGGTGTCGCTTGGAACTAGGCAATGAGAAAGAGTTCGCTGTCGGATTAGACACCGCGAAGGACAGACAACAGAGATGACAGAGCATGGCCTAGTGGAGTATTTGGCGACTAGCTTGAAGAAACTATGAATTACATGTTGGTATCTGGCATCTTCTTGCTGATTGCTGTTCTAGATATGGGGTAAGTAGAGTTGTTCGGCCGTTTTAGATGTTGGGTAAGTAGAGTTGTTCGGCTGTTTTAAATGTGGAGTAATTAGGTGTTATAGCTATTGAATACTTTGACGTGTTAAACGAATTTAGGTATGAGTTAAGTAAAGTTGTTTAACTCTGTTATATGTGGGTAAGTAGAGTTCTAAGGCTAATTTAGATATCGGGTAAGTGGAGTTCTTCTACTGCTAGAGCTGTATTAAATATACAATACGTTGATGTGGTAAACAGAATAGTTGGTATGGGGGTAAGTAGAGTTTAAGTGTTGTAGAGTTGTTTAAGTGTTTTAGATATAAGGTAAGTGAAATTGTTTAAGTGTTTTAGATATGGGGTAAGAGAAGTTGTTTAAATGTTTTAGATCTGAGGTAAGTAGAGTTGTCCAAGTGTTTAGATATGGGGTAGGCATAAATGTCCAAGTGTTTAGATATGGGGTAAGAGAAGTTGTTTAAATATTTTAGATATGGGGTAATTAGAATTGTCCAAGTGTATAGATATGGGGTAAGAGAAGTTGTTCAAGTGTTTTAGATATGGGGTAAGTAGAATTGTCAAAGTGTTTAGATATGGTTTAAGTAGAGTTATCCAAGTGTTTAGAAATGGTTTCGGAGAAGTTGTTTAAGTGTTTTAGATATGGAGTAAGTAGAGTTGTCCGAGTGTTTAGATATGGGGTAAGAGAGGTTGAGTAAGTGTTTTAGATATGGGGTAAGTAGAGTTGTTAAAGTGTTTAGATATGGGAAAAGTAGAATTGCCTAAGTGTTTTAGATATGGGATAAGTAGAGTTGTCCAAGTGTTTAGATATGGGGTAGGCAGAATTGTCAAAGTGTTTAGATATGGGGTAAGAGAAGTTGTTCAAGTGTTTTAGATATGGGACAAGAGAAGCTGTTCGAGTGTTTTAGATATGGGGTAAATAGAGTTGTTTAAGGGTTTAGATATGAGGATTAGTAGAGTCGTTAGAGCTGGCTTCCTGGCCTAGAGGTTAGCAACTTTTCTCCGTAATATCGTATACTCTAGTAAGTAACGTGACGACGGTGAGAATCAGCAGTGGTTCGAATCGTGTCGGTAACTTACTGGGTATGAGAGTCGGTCGCTCAGAAAGCAATTGCAAACTACTGAGCGTAATCTTGCCAAGAAATCAACAATCAGCAGAAAGATGCTGGTGTTGACAGCGATGTCCTGTAAAGGATATGCGAACATTTGCTTGCTTGCTTGCTTGTGTTCGCTGGCTTGAGCTCCAACGCGAAGTCCTGTATGTCGGATGAAGGCATCCTGTTGTGCAACATCAGTGTGATGTAATACAGGACCTGAGGTTTGCGTGAGTATCCGTTGTCCCATGTCTGGCTTATTGGTGTGCAGACTGGTGGTTCCTCGCCGTACAGGCAAACACTCTCGGAGGAATCGGCGATCCTACTGACTTTAGCCAGGACCCCGAAGGGACCTGTTGCCCAGGACGCTCGTCGAGGACGCGTCAATACGTCTTGGCCAGTATAGAACCTGGCCCTGGTGCCCTGGAAACACATCAGCGTCCCTTCAAACATTTAATTTTAATTAAGAGTCGTTAGGCTGTTTTACATATCGAAACAGCTCACGCGTTGAATGAACTTAGGTAAAGGGTAAGTAAATGTGTTAAACTCTTTTAGATATGCGTTAAACAAGCGAAGGTAAACTGTTTCAGATGTGCAGTCAATATGACATAGTCCATATTACTGCTGCATGACATAGTCTGTAACTCTGCTGCCTGACATTGTCTGTAATTCTGCTGCCTGACATTGTCTGTAATTCTGCTGCGTGACATTGTCTGTAATTCTGCTGCATGACATTGTCTGTAATATTACTGCGTGATAGAGTTCTGATAGGTAAGGCGCACTCTAAAGCATGTGCAGCATAAAGCGAAAAGTCTAAATCAATCAGAAACCGTTGTCCCTTACCACAAACAAAATAAATAAAGCCCGTTGCAATATTTCTACAATTTGTAGTCACTGCTAAGTAGTCACTCATATATAGTTTGACAGTAAACTGCTTTCATTTATTGTGTGACGTAAATTGTTTCATTTATTATTTGACATAAACTGTTTCGTTTATTGCTGTGTATTGTATCATTTACTTGTGTTATATAAACTGTTTCATACGTGGCGTGAAATAAACTGTTTCATATATTGTGTGACGTAACTGTTTCATATATTGTGTATCATAAACTATGTCATATACTGTGTGACATAAGCTGTTTCATATATTGTGTGACATACACTTTTTCATTTATTATGTGACATAAACTGTTTCATGTATTGTGTGACGTATCTAGTTTCATATATTGTGTGACATAAATTTTACATTTATTGTGTGACATAAACTGTTTCATATATTTTGTGTCAAGTAACTGTTTAATATATTGTGTGACATAACTGCTTTCACATATTGTGTGACATAAACTGTTTCATATATTGTGTGACATAAACGTTTTCATTTATTGTGGGACACAAAAGCTGTTTCATTTATTATGTAATATATACTGTTTCATATATCGTGTGACATAAATTGTTTAATATATTGTGTGTCATAAACTGTTTCGTATATTTTGTGTGACGTAACTATTCCACATATTGTGTGACATAAACTGTTTCATATATTTTGTGTGATGTAACTGTTCCACATATTGTGTGACATAAACTGTTTCATATATTTTGTGTGACATAACTATTTCATATATTGTGTGTCATAAACGTGGCCGAATGAATACGAGAACGCCTTCTTAAACTTCCGGTGCGATGATGACATGTTTGTGCTTTCAACCCTCTGCACCAACAATAAGTTGAACTTAATCTTTGGCTTCTCGTTCAGAATGTAATGGCAAAGTGCTGAAAGTAAAATTATCTGTTCAATAAAACTGTGGTTGGGTTTGATCGCAACGTCCTCTATAGGAAGTGCGCAATATTTTAAATATATTGTAACATCTTTATGCAGGTGAGATCTTTCTTGTCGGAGACAAAATATTATATTTACTTATTGCAAGAGAGCCAGATAATGAATTCACTGTTTATAAGTGTGGGAGACATAGATGATAAATTTACTTTTTCAAATTGTCATTGAAAGAGATAATATAATCCACTAATTTATACTTGTCGGAGAAAAAGATAATAAACTCTTTTAGTTATAATGTATAGAAGAAAGAAATAATAAATCCACCTTTTTAAAGTGTCGGGGAAAGAGATATTGCATTTCACGTTGTTATAAGTTTTGGAGAAAGAGATAATAAATTAATTTTGTTCTACGTTTCTGAGAAAGAGATAATAGATTCATTTTCTTAAAATATCGGAGAAAGTGATAATAAATCCTTTTTATGTGTCGGAGATAGAGATAATAAATTCACGTTTTTTTTAGTGATGGAAAAATTTATAATAATTTTTCTATTTTATAAGTGTCGGAGAAAAAAGATAATAAATTTACTTTTTTAAAAATATCTTTCGGAGAAAGTTAACATTTTCAGTACCAGACAAGTAATAGGGTTGGACCAAACAAAACTGGATGGCGGGTAATTGGAAGTAGGGGTTTGTCAAAGTTTTGACTTACAAGTTGTTAATATGATAACAGGCATTTTGTATAGTGTATCTTGCTAAAGGGAGCTGTATAGAGCAAAATACTGTTTTGATATTTTAACTATAGTTTGATTTATAATTCCATGGCAGTTACGATTTATCATTCCATGGCACTTAATCAGATAATTCCTAAAATACTTCCTGGATGGGCTTCGAACCCATGACCTTTGAACCGTGTCGTGATTCTGTACATAAGATATTTGGTTACCGCGACATACGGGTTAAGCTTGTATTGTGTTTCTCTACGCTGTCATATGTAGCATATATTCCCTTGTTTCAGGCAAATCCATATAATTAATGTCGTTTATTGTTCCTCGAGTAGAGTTTACGAAACGCCTTTTCTTTGTTAACTTTATAAACGTAATTTAGCAGGTACTGAGAGTCGCTTTAGAGGTACTGAGAGATGGGCGAGTTTGGACTATTATAGCCTGTCGACTACATAGGGTTCCCTTAAGCCTGATTACCTCTCTTTTCCACCCATACTGGTATTATTCGTAGCTGTGGCGTAGGGCTTAGACAGTCTACTGGTAATCCTGCAAACCGCGTTCGAAAAACAGCTGCTGGAAACAGACAGCATTTTACTGATATTTCATAGATGTTTAGTTTAGTCGACGGATCAACATCACGGCACACGGCTGTAACCCATAAGTGCTCCGTTATACTCCTAACTCAAGCATCAGTCCGGACAATCTCAGCTCAGTGCACGAACTCCGTAGCACCAGAGAGGATCCTGAAATACTTTCGGTAGATTTTTAACTCGTAATTTCGCTCTGGCAGCGCCGTTAATCTACTCTTTTTTTTTTTTTTTTTTGATTTCCAACTGCCAAGGGATTTTTTTACTTGCGCAACAATACACATGTGCATCCCATCTCGTTACCCAGAGACCAGAGGATATTTTTGTTACTATAAGTCCACGTGAAAAAATTCCGTCCCCCACCGGGGCTTGAACCCGGGACCTCCAGCACTCGAGGCGGACACCATATCTCGAGACCACTCAGCCGCCTCATACAGTGGTATGAGTACTGGTCATTCAGAAAGCAATGTCAAACTACTGAATGTAAATATGCCAAGAAATCACAAATAATCCCCCCCCCCCCCCCCCCCCCCGAAAAAAAAATGATGGGGTTGATTGCTACCTACTGCAAAGGATATGGAACTAACTAACTCGATTTACTATTTACTGATTATCTACCTATGTAAGCTGCTTGGCACTCTCATTGCAAGTGATGTATACAATTTGATTTGGTGTACGGAGACAACTGTTCTTTCACAGATGGAATAAGTTTTGATGATGACTTCTGTTTAACTTCACAAAATGAATACAATAATTTTAACTCCATGCAATCTTAACTCTTCACAGGGGAGCAAACAACGACATCCTGCGACTGAATATAAAAAAAGAGCCTGTCCTTGACCCAAACACAGTATGTAAAACGTACCCAGCACTGACCTCACAACAGTACAACCTGTGCCGGAAGTACCCGGACGTGACAGCCTCGGCAATACAAGGGGTGCAGATCGCAATACACGAGTGCCAGTTTCAGTTGAGGACGCACAGGTGGAACTGCTCGGCCCTGGAGAAGAAGAACAAGAATCCGCACGCCAGTCCTGTGTTGGCCAAAGGTGAGATCTGTCAGATTGAAGAAGTGATCCAGTAAACACTAAGTACGTAAGTCAGTCAGTCAGTCAGTAAGTCCGTGAGTAAGTAAACAAGTGATTGAATGAGTAAGTAAGTAAACCCGTTAGTCTGTAAATAAGTGAGTAAGTAATTAATTAAGTAAGTAAGTAAAGTAAGTACTACATAAGTAAGTACTAAGTAAGTAAGCAAATGAGTAAGTACGTAAAGAAAGTAAAGTAAGTAAGTACATAAATAAGCAAGTAATGTGAGTAAGTAAGTAAGAACGCAAGTACGTAAGTACAAACGTACGTAAGTAAGTACGTAAGTGAATATGTTAGTTAGTTGGATAACCTTTACAGGACGTCGCAGGCAACACCAGCATTTTTTGCCGCTGTGATGTCTTGGCAAGTTTACATTCAGTAGTTTGCTGTTGCTTTGTGAACCACCATATCATTTCGTAAAAAACCAACGCAAGGCGGTCTGTTGCCAAATCGCATGCAGCTGTCTTTCAAACGTGGGTATGCGGGATTACGAACTGCGTCCATAACGCTTTCACCACGGAGCCGGCTAGTACGTATGTAAGTGAATAAATAAGTACGTATGTAAATAAGAAATTAAGTAAGTAAAGTAAGTACGTAAGTAAGTTAAGTAAGTAAGTAGGTAAGTAAAGACAGTCAGTCAATACGTGAGTGAGTGAGTGAGTCAGTCAGTTAGTCAGCCAGTCAGTAAGTAAGTAAGTAAGTAAGTAAGTAAGTAAGTAAGTAAGAAGCAAGCAAGCAAGCAAGCAAGCAAATAAATAAGTAGTAAGTAAGTAAAGAAAGTAAGAAAGTTGATAGGCAGGCAGGTAGGTAGGTAGGTAGGCAGGCAGGTAGGTAGGTAGGTAGTAGGTAGGTAGTTAGGTAGGTAGGTAGGTAGGCAGGTAGGAAGGTTGGTAGGTAGGTAGGTAGGTAGGTAGGTAGGTATTATGTTGCATGAACTTTACAGAGGGTGAATACAAAACTGGGACCGGCAATATTTTCAAACACTGCACAGTCATTAAAAATACACCCTATATTTATTTAGTTTTTCAAAAGGTGTAGTAATTTTCATAAACTGTGTGTTTCGCTTTTCAACTGGTGACAACTTTTACATTTATCGAACATAACTAAATAACACATCAATACACTTTTGCTTGCTTGTGTTCGTTGGCTTGAGCTCCAATGCGAAGTCCTGTATGTCGGATGAAGGCATCCTGTTGTCCAACATCAGTGTGATGTCATACAGGACCTGAGTTTTGCGTGAGTATCCGTTGTCCCATGTCTGGCTTATTGGTGTGCAGACTGGTGGTTCCTCGCCGTACAGGCAGATACTCTCCGACTTCGGAGGAATCGGCGATCCTACTGACTTTAGCCAGGACCCCGAAGGGACCTGTTGCCCAGGACGCTCGACGAGGACGCGTCAATAGGTCTTGGCCAGTATATAACCCGGCCCTGGTGCCTTGGAAACACCTCTGCGTCCCAATACACTTTTAAAATACACAGTTCTCGAAAACAATATTTATAAAAAAAAAAAAAAAAAAGGTTTATATTAATTTAACACTCTTCCACAAACTACATCAACTTCAGGAACAGACGACTTCTGCACATAATTTCTTCATTCATCAATTTCACTTCAGTTCTTTGACTGCCAGACCAGGTGGCAATGGCTGTCTCAGCTTCTCTGCATTGTCTCTGTCCTTTAACACCAGAGCGTACAAGTATCTGCTGCATCGCACCCTGAACTTGACACTGTCCTCGTTCTTCTTGATCTTGACAGATTTAGTATCTTTCCTCCTGGTTGTGAGCAGAAAATCTTCGATCTCTTGAATCTGTTTAGATGACAAAGCAAAAACAACGCGAACATCCCACATCATTTAAAAAATATTGAATAGTTCGCTAGCTTACTAACTGGTTTTGAATAAGGTTTAGTTACCGCGCAGTTTGATAGGTGACAATTCTGTGTTGGAGGGTGTTTAGCTACGGAATAGTTCGCTAATTTACCTATCACCTGGTACTAAAGAGTGTTTAGTTAATTTATAGTTCGCTAAGTTTCTACCCAGCGTTTGAACTGTCAGGTTACTGTACATTTCGTACTGTACAGTTTGCTATCTTACTACACGCTGTTGGGAAATGTTTAGTTAATGTTCAGTTCGCTAACTTCCCTCCTGGTGGTGGGAAATATTTAGTTACTTTATAGTTCGTTAACTTATTACGAATTATTATATAGTGTCGCTATCTTATTACGTGTAGGAGGGCATTTTGTTGCAGTATTAATTCGATATATTTTGAAATGTTCATTTTGAATCAATGGGAAGTAACTAACGTTTTACTATTTGGCATTTCATCTCAAGATGGGTTGTAATTCTTAGTTTACGTCTCAATGCCGTTTCAACATGAGTTGAGAGCAAACATGTTTTAATATCTTCATTCTGTGTTCTATTGTAATATACATTGTATTGAAACATGTGTTTTCGTTGTATATTCTAATTTATAACAACGACTGTTAGAAAACAACAATATACTTTGTTTGTGTGTCCTAATTTACACTTAGTATCGTAAAATAACATATATATTTGGCATTTTCATAAAATAGATATGTTTTAAACTCTTTTCCACAAGGCATTACATCGGTTATTCGGTTAAATTGAGTCTGTTGACAAGGAAATATCTAACAACCCGTGGAGGAGACCTTTGTGTAAGGTCCTAGTCAGATATGAATGGGCTATCGTATGGCAGTAGACGGTACTACCTGCTTTCTGTTTGCGCCGAATGTTGGGTCTTAGTCTGATATGACTGAGCTACCGTATGACAGTAGACGGTACTACCTGCTTCTGTTAGCGCCGAACGTTGGGCGGCGCTCACAAAACCCGAAACTCAACATTTTGCCAATGGCTTCGGGCGAAGGAGCGCAACTGGGAGGGTACAAACCTTTCCTAGTGCAAGGAAGCGTAACCTAAAAACAAAATGTCGTGACAGAGCAGACCAGGCCCTAAGCCTTGGTTGGCTAATGGTCTAGGATCGAAGCACCGACAGGCGGACAGTTAGGGTATTGCTTTGCTGATCTGCCAGCTTCTCAGCCTGTCTTGTTCTAGATGTATTGTTGTGACCTTTCCTTTGCAGTAAACTAGGCAGGCGAGAGAGAGAGAGAGAGAGAGAGAGAGAGAGAGAGAGAGGAGAGAGAGAGAGAGAGAGAGAGAGAGAGAGAGAGAGAGAGAGAGAGAGAGAGAGAGAGAGAGAGAGAGAGAGAGAGAGAGAAACTCTACAATTCAGCCCAGGCTTTGTGCTATGGAGAGCTATAACTCCATCACTGGTCTGTTTCCGGTTTTGGAATCCAAGCGAAAGGTAGCAGTTACGGGTTATACGTAAGCCCTTGTCTGCATGATGGTGGGGATGGCCATGCGTTCATCATGCATCCATTGTGGACGAACATTTGCGGAGTGAATTGGTCTGAGCAGTCGTATTCGCTGTCGCCATGGGTTGTAGTTATTATGCCTTTTTTGAAGCACAATGTAACAATCTATCCCTTGTCAAGACAACCAGGTGCCAGTGAGTGACGAGGAGGTATTACCAGTTTGTACCTAATCCCATCCAGTCTGTGTATGTGATGTGCTGCATTATGACCTTTATACATCCTAAAACTGACAACTGACCGTCTTGACAAACGATAGTTTGTTACACTGCTCTTTAAATTAAAAAAAAAAGACATAATACCTACAACCCATATTGAAAGCGAATATGACTGATCAGACCAATTCACGCTGTAAATTTTTGTCGACAATGAATGCATGTGAACACTGGTCAATTCCATATTGAAATCTCTAATTAATTGTTCTCTCGTTTAGTATGCTGCATTGAATTTCCTTAATTGTACTTGAGTTCTGTGTTATTTAGTATATCCATTAACATCTTATGCTTGAGTTCTGTGTTATTTAGTATGTCCATTAAAATCTCTAATTATGTTCTGCCTAATTCAGTACGTCCGTTCACCGCTCTATTTCTACTCCCAGGGTATAAAGAGACAGCTTTCGCCTATGCCATCTCTGCGGCAGGAGTGACCCACCAGGTGTCCAAGGCCTGTAGTATGGGCAAGTTGAAGTCTTGCGGCTGTGACATGAGTGTCCACGGGAGGAAAGGTAAGTGAGCGTCAAGAATTTAAAAGCCCGAAATATTCTGGGACAGGGGACGACTTCTGACGATTAGAAGCCTTCTGTTGTGCTTGCTCCGCGACAGAGTTTTTATCACTTAGAGATGCGGCTGGCATGGAATTAATGAGGCTGTAGTAAATGTGGGGAATTAATTATAATTTATTATCTGATCAGTAACTGACTAAGTTTTGTAAACATTTAATTAGCTAACATGTCTAAAGAGTTAATTAACAAAGTAGTATAGAGAGTAAATTAAATTAGCTGTCTCAAGTACAAAATTTACTAATTAGCATACAGTATTATCGCAATTAACTACTCAGAATAAACAGTTAATTAACTAAACAGTACAAAGAGTAAATTAACTAGTCAGTGTAAACAGTTAATTAAATAATCAGTACAAAGAGTTACTTAATTAAATAATATAAAGAGTAAAATTACCTTAGCAGTACACATAGTTAATTAAATAAGGAGTCAGTTGTATGTCCCTTACAGAACATTGCAATCAATCCCATCATTTATTGTCTGCGTGTGCTTTAGCGGGCAATGTTAGTTACGTATTTTACCATTGCTTTCTGAACCACCAACGCCTTATGTCATCGAAATCAACGCAGAGCCGTATGCTTTCACACCGTCCGCAGCTGATTTGGAGCGCTTGACTCACTTTGACCGGGAATAATGAAACTGCGAGTATTACTATCCCCTAAGCCACAACACTGATTAATTTAAGGAGTAAACTAAGTAGCAGGGAGAGTTAATTAACTAGAGCGGTATAAAGATTTAATTACTCAATGTTTAGTGTTAATTAACAGATCATTATGAAAACTTAGTTAAGTAAGCAGTTCTTCATTGATGAGTCCTGATGTTTCTCCCACAGGGCGCCACCTTTCACAAGGAAACACAGACAGAACATTCGAGTGGGGCGGCTGTAGTCATAACATCGACTTTGGGGCACAGTACGCCCGCAAGTTCATGGATTCTAAAGAAGTGGCGAGGGATATCCACTCACAAATAAACTTACACAACAACCGAGCGGGCAGGCTGGTAAGTGATAATGTGTGTTTGTGTGAGGCTGTTAGGTGATAGTGTGTGAGGCTGGTATGTGATAATGTATGAGGCTGTTAGGTGATGTTTGAGGCTGTTAAGTGTTGGTGTGTGTGAGACTGGTAAGTGATAGTGTGTGAGGCTGTTAGATGATAGTGTGTGAGGCTGTTAGGTGGTAGTGTGTGAGTCTGTTAGGTGATAGTGTGTGAGGTTGGTAAGTGATAATGTGTAAGGTTGTTAGGTGATAGTGTGTGAGGCTTTTAGGTGATAGTGTGTGAGGCTGTTAGGTGATAGTGTGTAAGGCTGATAGGTGATAGTGTGTGAGGCTGTTAGGTGATTGTGTGTGAGGCTGTTAGATGATAGTGTGTGAGGCTGTTAGGTGATAGTGTGTAAGGCTGATAGGTGATAGTGTGTGAGACTATTAGGTGATAGTGTGTGACGCTGTTAGGTGATAGTGTGTAAGGCTGATAGGTGATAGTGTGTGAGGCTGTTAGGTGATAGTGTGTGAGGCTGTTAGGTGGTAGTGTGTGAGGCTGTTAGATGATTGTGTGTGAGACTGTTAGGTGATAGTGTGTGAGACTGTTAGGTGATAGTGTATGAGACAGTTAGGTGATAGTGTGTAAGGCTGTTAGGTGATAGTGTGTGAGACTGGTAAGTGATAGTGTGTGAGGCTGTTAGGTGATACTGTGTGAGACAGTTAGGGATGTTTGCGAGGCTGTTAGGTGACAGTGTGTAAGACTGGTAAGTGATAGTGTGTGAGGTTGTTAGGTGATAGTGTGTAAGACTGGTAAGTGATAGTGTGTAAGGCTGTTAGGTGATAGTGTGTAAGGCTGTTAGGTGATAGTGTGTGAGGCTGTTAGGTGATAGTGTGTGAGGCTGTTAGGTGATAGTGTGTGAGACTATTAGGTTATTGTGAGTGAGGCTGTTAGGTGATAGTGTGTAAGGCTGTTAGGTGATAGTGTGTAAGGCTGTTAGGTGATAGTGTGTAAGGCTGTTAGGTGATAGTGTGTGAGGCTGTTAGGTGATAGTGTGTAAGGCTGTTAGGTGATAGTGTGTGAGGCTGTTAGGTGATAGTGTGTAAGGCTGTTAGGTGATAGTGTGTGAGGCTGTTAGGTGATAGTGTGTGAGGCTGTTAGGTGATAGTGTGTGAGGCTGTTAGGTGATAGTGTGTGAGGCTGTTAGGTGATTGTGAGTGAGGCTTTTAGGTGATTGTGCGTAAGACTGGTAAGTGATAGTGTGTGAGGCTGTTAGGTGATAGTGTGTGAGGCTGTTAGGTGATAGTGTGTATGGCTGTTAGGTGATAGTGTGTGAGGCTGGTAAGTAATGGTTTGTGAGACTGTTAGGTGATAGTGTGTGAGGCTTTAATTGATAATGTGTGAGACTGTGAAGCGATAGTATGTTAGGATGTTGTAAGGTTGTTAGGTGATAGTGTGTATGGCTGTTAGGTGATAGTGTGTGAGGCTGGTAAGTAATGGTTTGTGAGACTGTTAGGTGATAGTGTGTGAGGCTTTAATTGATAATGTGTGAGACTGTGAAGCGATAGTATGTTAGGATGTTGTAAGGTTGTTAGGTGATAGTTAGTGTTTTAGGCTTCTATGTAATTAGGTATGAGGCTGTTAAAAGATAGTGTGTCAGGCTGTTATGTAATGAGGGTGTAAAGTGATATTGTGTGAGGCTGTTAAGTGATAGTTTTCCTTTCATCTAGGAGTATATCCAGAACGTCCACCACGAGTGTTAGTATCTCATATGTATGAACAGGAAAAGACAGCACAGGTGCTTGAAGAAATGAAGCATTCTAAGAAAGAAAGAAAGAAAGAAATGGAGACCAAAAACCAAGCGGAGAGAAGAATTAAATATATTAGATGTATAATATTAAGAGGACACGGAGGGAACTACAGAAGATAATAATATATAGGACGGCTAGGGAATAATGTATCGAAGAAGAAGGAGAATTAAAGGAGGAACGCGGTGGCTAAGAGTTTGCGATGTCCGTTTTGGATCGCACAGACCCGTTTGGATTTACAGTGTGGACATTCAGCTTTTTACAAACATGTAAAAGTCTAGCATACTTTTCACGTGATCCATGGGTAGTGGACAGACGTAGACAAGGGCGAAAAATTCGACGGACACCTGCGTATGTTGCACGCGCTAAAATTCCCTAGACGTTTAGAAATAGACAAGAGCATGTAGGATAGAGCTTTAGTAAGTAAAAGTGAATGACACTTTTACACTCTTTGGGAGATTTGGGTATGTGGTGATAAATCCATTTTTTTTTTAAAGATCAATCGGCATTTGGGAGATGATGTTGTCTGCATCACCCCGGCCATCCTTGCTTCCCAGGAGGTTTTCTATTCCCCATGTTAGGCTGGTTCAACCTAGGACTGCAGTTGAATATCCGATTCACAGAAGATGCGGATAAAAAACAATGCCCACAATGTCAGCTGACGAGTGATTAGGCATAACACTGCCGAGACTCGCGAATAGACCGTTTCCCGGGGAAAATGGTAAAACAAAATATCAGACAGCTACCGATAAAAAATAATATTTACGGCATGTGTGGTTCAGGGAAATGGAAAACATACTTACCGACAACAATTTGTCAATTGCAGTGAGAGAAAAAAAGTGTTGAAGTGCTATATAGAACCCGTATCGTTGTATGCGTGTGAAACATGGACAATTAACAGGCAAGCTGTGAAACATATAAATGGCTGTGGAAATGTGGTTTTTGAGGAAAATGCAAACAAAACCATTGACGGACAGAACATTTAATGAGACAGTCCTTCAATAGACACACGAAAGCCTGAGATTGATTCTTAGACGTAAACAGTCAAGATGTTTTGGACACGTTATGAGGAGAAATGGATTTGAAAATTAAGTAACAGCTGGCAAGCTTGATAGGAGGAGAGCAAGAGGAAGACAAAGGGATAAATCCCGTGATGGTTTGGCAGCATGGCATGGTGGGAACAAGAACACAGACTTGATTCGAGAATCTGCGACCGTGTGAGATGGCGAACCATGACCGTCCACTCCCTTCGGCATGGCACTTGACGATGTCGTGGTTCAGGTATACACACTTGTATCCTCGACGATGCTAGGGAGTTCGTGTATCATCTCCAGCTGCCATTTTGGCCGTCAGGCGTTGTGGAAAGGAATAGTTGACTTTCCAGCGCCCAATTGGTGGCAATGGATAGTGTCATTCCGTGTGACTGAACGTCTTTGATGCCGTCTATCCATTTTCGTATCAGGGCGTGTTCTTGCTTTCGTATCAGATCTTCTTTGAGGTGACAACAGTGTTGGTAGTTGATGATATTGCATTCTAACGAGATGGCCAAACCATTTGATCTTCTATTTTTCAGTATATATGACACAAGGTGTTGATCCCACTGTCTCTCTGATAACATCATTTCTGATTCAGTCTCGGATAGTTACGTTGGCAACTCTTCACAGGCATCTCATTTCGCAGCTGTTGATCTTGCGTAAGTGTGATGTGGATAATGTCCAAATCTGACATTGGTAGCATAGGGTTAGTGTTAATAAGCTATTTATTATCTGTCGTTCTGCGGACAGAGGTATATTTCTGTGTGTCAGTACGGTCGATAATTGATATAGAGGGCAACTGATTTTTGACATTTGATTTCGATTACTCTATCTATTCTGTCATTTTGTGTAATCATACTTCATATATCCTAACTTCAGAGATGTACTCGTTCGTCTTCTGTGCTGAAATTCTCATTATGTGAACATTTTTTTTTGTTCGCATATCCTTTACAGGACATCGCTGTCAACATCAGCATCTTTCAGCTGATTGTTGATTTCTTAGCAAGATTACGCTCAGTAGTTTGCCATTGCTTTCTGAGCGACCGGCTCACATACCTCTGTATGTCACCGACGCGGAGAGAACAGCTACCGATTCTCGCGTACGTCACGTTACTCACGAGAGTATATGGGATTACGGAGAAATTCGTGTAAACCTAGACCAGGGAGACCGTCATTTTGTGAACAGTATGAGGGTATCTATGTATAAATGCATGTGCAGGGAAAAGAATCCTCTACTAGGCTAAACCAAACAGTTTAGCTCCCCCAAGCTATTTAAAGCAATCTAAACACAACATTAGTTGTCATCATTTAACGGGTGTTTACAAGAACCGTCTCGTCTTCTTCAGGCTGTGATCAGAAACGTACGTGAACAGTGTAAATGTCACGGCATGTCCGGCTCCTGCGAGCTGGAAACCTGCTGGAAGGCCACGCCTGACTTTCGGAAGGTAGGAGAAGTCCTGCGCCGGAAATTTGATGAGGCTTCAAAGGTACAGGTAAACCGCACGTTTATTTTACCTGTGTTGTGTGTCTTTACCCGTGTTATGTGGTTTCACCTGACGGGATGCTTGAGGAGAGCTGTCAACAACTACCCGAGACGGAGAACGAAATTATCTTATCAGACATAGTTGAATAAACACCTTGTGCCACATTTATTGAAAAACAGAAGATCAAATGGTTTGGCCATATCGTTAGAATGCAACACCATCAAGTACCAGCATTGGCCCTACATCTGCTACGAGAGCAAGAGGACGCCCGAGAAGAAAATGGATTGTCGAATTCAAAGACATTGTACAATCAAACGGAATGACACTGCCCAGTTCCAACCATCGGGCGCTTGAATGCCAGTTATTCCTCCCCACGGTGCATGAAGACAACAGTGGAAGATGATGGTGATGATGATGATGATGATGATGATGATGATGATGATGATGATGATGATGATGCTGATGATACTATACCTGTGTCACATGGGTTTACTCGAGTTATGTCCCTTTACATGTACTATGTCCCTTTAGCTTTGCTGTAAGCTTTACCCGTGTTATGTCCCTTTACCCGTGTTACGTCGCTTTACCTGCCTATGTCGCTTTTATCTGTGTATGTCGCATTTACCTGTGTATAATAAACAAAGTCGTGTTTGTGCTGGCAATCAGGTTATAATTTCACACTCTGGGAGGTCTGAAAGTCTAGAATATAAGAATTCCATTGATCTATTTATAAACATATGCATTATTATAGAAGCTTTGATGCCTTTGAACTAGAAAGATGCTTGTTTCATTGATATTAGTTTGCAGACATTTCTTTGTTATTGTTTTTTGTTCGCTAGATTTAAAAGTGTGAAGTTCATGCACGTGCTACTACTTCTAGTGAACCGAACTGGGTTTTGAGTGTGGATTAGCTTTCCCTGTTGCCAGTGTCCCCCCATCATCAGGCGAACACACTCCGACTTCTGATATTTGTAATTTACATCCCCAAGTCAAGGACATGAAGCCAACATTTTAGTCCAACTCATCTGTGTAGGGTGTGAACCCGCTAGGTAACATGACAATGGAGATGTCTTGAAGGGATTAGAAGAAGAATTGCCATTGCGAAGGTAGCCTTTTACAAGATGAAAAACATATTGACCAATAAAAAGATATCAATTGAAACGAGAAAAAGAGTGTTGAAGTCCTACATAGAATCTGTACTGTTGTATGGATGTGAAGCGTGGGCAATATGCAGTCACGCTGAAAAACATCTGATGGCTGTGGAAATGTGGTTTCTGAGGAAAATGCAAAGAATACCATGGACAGACAGAAAAACCAATGAGCAAGTCCTTCGTGAAACAAATGAAGATGATAAACTGATTAGAGTCATTAGACGTAGACAGTCAAAATTGTTTGGGCATGTTATGAGAAGAAATAACTTTGAGAACATGGTGACAACTGGCAAGATCGAAGGGAAGAGACCAAGCGGAAGACTGAGAAGTAAATACCTGGATGGCTTGGCCACGTCGCATGGTTGAGACAAGAACACGGAGCTGATCCACGACTCTGGTGATCGAGTGAGATGGCAAATTATGACCGCCCACGCTTATCGACATGGCACATGATGGATGGAAGACAATGGCATGCCTCTCTAATTTCTATCACACTTTTAAGATTTTCATTTGAAGTCCCCTCGTACTTATCTAAGACATTTTTTATTTCCCACAGGTGGACGTTTCAAACACAGCTGACGCCAGATTGTTCAAACGAAACGGCAAAAAACCGCACAAGATGGATCTGCTCTTCTACGAAAAATCTCCCAACTTCTGTGAAGAGAATCCGAACCTAGACTCCCCAGGTACCACCGGGAGGTACTGCAACAAGAGCAGCGACGGGGTGGACAACTGTGACACTCTGTGCTGTGGGCGGGGCTACAATACACTCAAGATCAAGAGATCGGAACGATGTAACTGCAAGTTCTACTGGTGCTGTTATGTCGAATGCCAGGTCTGCTCATACACGGAATGGGTCACAGTTTGTAAGTGACGATTACAACCGCATACTTCTTTTACAGACTTGCAGATTGTCACCTCTTACAGCTCAACTAATAACCTTGACATAATAAACCCCAACGACCTCCTGGGATTATGATTCAGTATTAGCTCTGCCGCGATTTGGATGGATATTTTGTGTGTTTTTTCTTCATTCACATTTACACTCAGCGTGAGTCTATTTAAAGACAGAATTTACTTTCATGGCGTTGGAATCTTCATAAACTGTATCGCTAATTTCCGCCGGCATAGGCTGACTACCGACGTGATTTCTAAATATACATGCACATATCGAATAAGACTTCTCGTGGTGTTATCAGTGACCCTTGTGGTAAAACTACAGAATGTTTACTGGTATTTTAATTCTCATGATATATGTGAATTAGTATGCATCGGCAAGGACAGATAGAACAAAGGTTTGCATCACCAGGATTTCATTCAGAAAGCAACAAAGGCGCATGAGAAACGACTGTCCGTTGTATTAAATGATTAAGTAGGTCAAGAACCTATGACGGGTCTAGAAAACCGGTAGGAAATGTGCGTGATTGAAAGTAATATTATGCTCGTGACGTGAGGCATTGTGAATTGCAGAACATATTTGTGACATGGTGGTAGTGACAAAATATGGAAGGGTTATGTAGGTGAGGAGTCTTTGACAGGTCTAGCAAACAGGTATCCTATACAAATTATGCCCATGATTCATGGAGGAAATTAGATGAAAAGTGTTAGTCACAGTCGCTGGAACTTGAATAACCACTCCCACGAAGCCTAATGGTATAAGTGGAAGACAACAACAACAACAACAACAACAACAACAACAACAACAACAATAACAACAACACTAGCAACAACAACAACTACATTGAAGTGGTTACATTTACTCGTATATAGAAACAATGATAGCCTACGGTAGAACAATCTTTACAGCAACATTAATTAAAGAACCCTCTTATACCCCTCAATGTGCATTGGCTATATGCAGCTAGCTCTAGATGTGTGTAGACCAGCTGCCACTGGAAGGGCCATGTAGTCAATATCCCGCCGGTCTCCCCCACTTCCCAGGACACACCCGTGTACGCGTGTTAGATTGGCTTCACCTAGAAGCCAAAGTTAACTAAAATAATCTGAATGGAGGGGGTTTTGAACCCGTGACCACCAGGTCAGCAGGCAAGCATGCTAACCACAGCATCCTCTGGCTCCCTAGTCACAAAGAATTATCAACATGTGACGCATCAACTGGCTAAAGTATTAACTGTTTCAGCGCCGAAGGATAATCTATCGCCAAATGTCATCTACCATTTGGACAGAAGAGCGTTATATCGCCGTACTAGGGTCATTGTGTTAAATATTTCGTTTCGCGGTACTTTCGCAATTTCAATGTTCAGTGAATGAACACTTAACATTATAATACTTGTTTATTTGATTGTGCACCATGTGTGGTCTACAACTACTTTTTTGTATTGCGCTGAATCAGTTAATTTATCTAGTTACAGATCACGTCTATTGATTGTATTCTTCTATGTCACCGAATAATTTTTCTCGGTCTGCCCCTATCTTTCCAACCGCCAATATGTCATGTCGTTATGAAAGCTTTCTTCGTTACATGAAGTTACTATGAAACAAGTAAGAATACTAACGTTTTGACAATTTTCCTACTCTTTTCATCAGGTTCTGTTTATTAAGACAGGAATATGTTATTAGCCTGAAGAAAACAATAAGTAAACTGTCGAAACATTGGTATATTTACTTATTTCATTGCGTGTGCATCTCCCAGTGACCGTATACCACAACATGTAATGGTGTACAGACCAAATGGAACCAGAAGTGGTCGACCACGTAAACGATGGATAGAGGGAATAATAGAGTCCATGGAAATCTCGACATATGTAGCCCATACACGGGCACTCTCCCGTTGTTTATGCTTCACCTCGACACCGCGAGGCGGAAAAGGAACAAGCAGATATGATGAGATGCATATCCAAGAGTCATCTCTACATATGTAAATAGATATTCACAGAGATGTTGTCAAGAATCATCATCATCATCATCACCATCGTCATCATCATCATCATCATCATCATCATCATCATCATCATCATCATCATCATCATCATCATTATCATCGTGTTTCTTATCAACGAGCATGGACAATCATGCTTGTCCACATTATGCGATCTTTAACAGAATTACTAACTTATGTGGTGTTATTGTTTCATGCCGTGGTGAAAGGCTTTCAATAACTGTTTGGATGTCAGCTAGGCCGAATGAATAAGAGCGCTTGTTCTTAAACAGACGGTATGCTGATGCCGAGGTATCAGGTTTAACCCCTATACCGGCCATCTGAACTAAAATGTTGACTACTCGTCCTTGATTTGGGGAGGTAAATTACAAATACCACAGACGTTAGAATGGATTCGCTGGATGGCGAGGGACACTGGTATTAAGGAAAGCTAATCTGATGCAACTTACAAGTGTTTTTCTGCTCTATGTGTAAGTGTGTGTGTGTGTGTGTGTGAATATGAGTGGTGTGTGTGTGTGTGTGTGTTTTAATAATCAGCTATTCTGAGTACCTAATCAACTGTTGCAGAATGTCCTCCCACAAAGGTGTGTATTATGTCACACACAGATCAACAAACGTGTATTGTAAGCAGTAATGCAACAGGCCTTTCCACTCACCGTGGAGAGTATTAGGTATATGGTTTTTTTTTTTTTTTTGCATATCCCATTTACATGACATCGCTGTCAACACCAGCAATTTACTGCTGTTGTTGATGTCTTGGCAAGATTACGTTCAGTAGTGTTCCATTGCTTTCTGAACAACCGGCTCCCATAACAACACGTTAAAATCCAGCGCAACGCGGTCTGCTGCCAAATCGATTGCAACTGTGTTTCGAACGCTGGTAAGCGGGCTTAAGAATCGCATCTGTAAGTCCTTAGCCACGGAGACCGGCTGATATATAGTGCTAGCTTCATAATTTCTTTTAGACCAGTCGACGTTCAATGGTTATTATGGTTAATAATATGGTACCAATGTTAAGCTCGGTCGATCTCGGAGACAGGAAAACTGTAAAATCCGCGGGGATGCAAACCCACGAGCACCGGGTCGGCAGGCAAGAGGGCTAGCTATTATGCCAGTGAGGCTTCCGTTGTTTGACATATATGTTGATATCCTTAGCAGGATGCTGTCATCAACCCCAGGTTGATTCCCTAGACAATTTTACATTCAGTAGGTTGTCATTGCTTTCTGAACGGGAATTCTACGTTTAATTCCAGCTTAATACCGATGTAGAGATTTTACCCCCTGCCGCACCATCAGCACATCGGAAGTTAACATGTTTAGCGCTAAACAAAAAGTAGGTTTGGACACCCCCCCCCCCCCCCCCCCCCCAAAATAAAAAAAAAACATGGCTGACGTAAAATGAGAAGTAGGGGTGTGACACAGTTGTGATTTAAAAGTTAATAATATGGTAGCAGACATGTTGTATTATATATCAAAATTAAGGGGTGCCGAGGGAAAATTACTGTATATAAGCCCGTGGCATTTACGGGAAGTTGCTTAAGACGATAAATCTTCCCATGGCATGTAAGCAGTTAAGTAACGATCGAATAGGAGGCTCTTAGGACATGCTCAGGGCCGAACCATTTCCCTCGCTACACGTTTTACAGTGGGCATGCGGTAGTGTGTTGGTTTACAATAGGAGGCTCTTAGGACAACATCGCGGTGGAACCATTTCCCTCGTTACATCTTTACAGTGAGCATGCGGTAGTGTGTTGGTTAGGCACTCGTCTGTCGGTCTGGTGGTCATAGCATCGGTTCCTCATTGGGGTGGATTTTTCACATGATCTGGCTCCCAGGTCGACCAAGCCTAAAAGTGAATCAGGAACTGTCATGACATGTAATGGCGACCTGCGTGATACTGGCAGAAGCGTCCACGGTGTGCTGATTGGTCTATAATATTGTGGATCTAGGAAATGCATAATCGGTGTGCCTTCAGACGTTAACAAGGGTCGTTTACTTTACTTACATTATCTATGTATTACAGTAATTGAGTTGAGTTGAGCGGACTTGAGTTGAGTTGAGTTGACTTGAGCTGAGCTGAGTTGAGTTGAGTTGAGTTGAGCTGAGCTGAGCTGACTTGAGTTGAGTTGAGTTTAGCTGATTTGAGTTGAGTTGAGTTGAGCTGACTTGATTTGAGTTGAGGTGAATTGAGCTGAGTTGAGGTGAGTTAAGCTGAGCTGAGTTAACTTGAGTTGACTTGAACTGAGTTAAGTTGAGTTCAGTTGTGTTGAATTGACTTTAGTTGAGTGAGTTTAGGTGAGTTGAGTTGAGTTGAACTGACTTGAGTTGAGTTGTTGAGCTGACTTTAGTTTAGTTGAGTTTAGATGAGTTGAGTTGTGTTTAGTTTAAATGACTTGAGTTGAGTTGAGTTGAGTTGAGCTGACTTGAGTTAAATTGAGATGAGTTGAGTTGAGTCAACAACCGACATCACAGCACTCGGTACATTCTAATACGTGACAAGTTCTCATCTTCAACAACCAGCGAGGAGTTCTAAAAGTAATGGGACCTGTAGTAGTCAGATTATGTGTTGGTATGGCCTTTCCGTGGAGCTACAGTGAATGAGTGTAGCAATCTAAATACAAAAGTTAGCTTGTATAGTGTGTCTGTAATCCTTTCTGTTACAATTTTTGAGACGTATTTGGAGTTTTCTATGACGTTTACTACAACGTTTTCTATGACGTTTACTACAACGTTTTCTATGACGTTTACTACAACGTTTTCTATGAAGTTTACTACAACGTTTTCTATGACGTTTACTACAACGTTTTCTATGACGTTTACTACAACGTTTTCTATGACGTTTGCTACAACGTTTTCTATGACGTTTACTACAACGTTTTCTATGACGTTTACTACAACGTTTTCTATGACGGTTTCTATGACGATTTCTATGACGGTTTCTATGACGATTTCTATGACGGTTTCTATGAAGTTTTCTATGACGGCGAGAGAAAAGTTTACAGTCACTAATCCCTTCTCGGTTGTGTTCGCTCGATTTCAACTCGAGCGTCGTTCAGACACGTGCTACTACTACTAGTAAATGCTACTACTAGTAAATGCTACTACTAGTAAATGCTACTACTAGTAAATGCACTTGACTGATTTTGCGTGTGGATTAGCTGTCCATATTACCAGTCTCCTTCGCCATCAGACGGACCGGCTCCAACTCCAAAGGCGCTTGTAATTTACGTCCCCAAGTCAACGGCGAGAATTCATTATTTACATCCAATTGCCCAGTCTGTGAAATAAGCACACAATGCCGTCACCAAAGACAGTTTACGTGACTGCTAGTTAAACCTCACAGCCACGCCAACCCCTGTCAGAAAATGAATTAAGAGACGGAATGTTTCTCTATGGAATGTAAGTTTGTTCAACGTTGTTTTAACTCTGAAAGGACATCGAGATCTGAAAGTTCATGTTGTGTTCACTATAACAGCTCAGTTATTTCATAGTCGACTTTGAAAACTATACGTCACTTGTTTACTATCATTTGTAAATATTCATTTATGTTATTACCTTTCAATTCCCGTTGCAATGTATGAATGCCTACATTACATTGTATGTACATTTTTACAGTAAAATATACGTATACATTATTCATGTTTATGTATAGTTGACTTTTCGTTATGATAAAAGTCAGTTAGTTGCACGTCCTTTACAGGAAGTCGCACTCAATCCCTTGCTTTTATTGGCTGTTTGTGAATGAGTCCAATACAATAGGTCGACTCTGTGGCTTGCGGGATAGCGAAACTGACATTCACAACCCGTCGATATACAAAGTCAAAGATTCGGAATTAGTCGATGTGAAAGCAGTCCGTTTTGCGTCGATATTGATGGTATGAGGTGGCAGCTGTTCAGAAGTCTATGGCAAACTAATGAACTATTATTGCCTAGTAAATAACCAACAGATTAGAGAAATTAAACTTAGTCACAATAAATAGGAAAACTTGATGACAACGGAAAAGATCGACGGGAAGAGAACACAGGGAAGGCAGAGAAGTCAATACCTGGATGGCTTGACCATGGGGTATGGTTGAGTCAAGAACACTGAGCTGGTCTACGACTCTGGTGATCACGTGAGATGACGAAACACGATCGCCTAAGCTTAACGACATGGCCTATGGTGATGATGATATCACCAACAGCCAACAAATGTAGAGGTTGATTGCAACTTCCTGTAAAGTACATGCAACTAACTTAAAACTACTGAACCTAAAATTACCTAGACATTCAACTTCGGGCTGATATCAACTTCCTGCATTTGACATGCAACAATATTTTAGTTTGCCGTTGCTTTCTGAACGGCCGTCGTCTCATGCCGCGGAAATCAACGCAAAGCCATTTGATTCCGAGCCCTGGACTCTGTATGTCGGGGAATTATGAACCTGCTTGTCTGACTGTCTCCTAAGCCACAGAAGTTGGTTGTGTACGATATGTCCCTCAGCGATGTTGCTTTGTTCAGAACACTTGTTGTTCACAGGGAGTCTTCGTGGCCAAGTGGTTATGCCGTCTGCCTGGCGATCCGAAGGTCGTGGGTTCGATTCCGGGTCACGTAGTTCGGTTCACTAGTGCAGCTTTCTCGGAGACTCCTGGAGGTCGTCGCTGGAGCTACGGAGCTCGTGCTTTGTGCGATGCTTTCGGCAGGCCGCTGTGAGGTATTAGATCGAGTAATGTGGGATAAGCCCCGGTACAAAGAAGTCGAACCATCTAGGCTCTAGGGAGGCGACGTAACGACTTCAGCAAGGTGACTCCCTTTGCCTTCGGTGTACAGATCATGTACTTGTGACATAGGCTGCCGGCATCCCAGACTCCCTTTGCCTTCGGTGTACAGATCATGTACTTGTGACATAGGATGCCGGCATCCCAGACCCCCTTTACCTTCAGTGTACAGATTATGTACTTGTGACATAGGCTGCCGGCATTCCAGACTCATGTGATTGTGTGCAACGGCTAACCAAAATCGCCCAAACTTATCGGGATCGCATACGATGATTCCACGGTGGCACGGCGGTTAGAGCTCCTGCCTGCTAATCTAATGGACTGAGCTCAAATCCCAGCGGAGACAAGATACTTTTTTTTTTCCCTACCAGAACCGCTCTATGTTCAACCGAACCTCATAAAAACAATGCCGGGCACATTTCTGTGAATTGTCTCGGAGGGAAAGATTGTTGAGGAAGTAAAACTCGCCACACCATCTGATAATTTCGTGGCATAGACTTTGCTAAGCCGGTCTCCCTGGCGAAGGCGATAAGGACGTTGTTCGTAATCCCGTATACTCACGTACGTACCAAACACAGCTGCGCGAGATTCGGCAGCGGATCGCGTCGGTGCTGGTTACTTAAGGAGGTATGTGAGCCGGTCGTTCAGAAAGCAATGACAAACTACTGAAAGTGAAACCAGCCAAGACATCAACAGCAACTGAAAAATGCTGGTGTTGACTGCAATGTCCTGTAAAGGATATGCGAAAAAAAACTTCCTAAGCTTAATATTTCACTCCAGTGGAAGGATCTGTCCTGGGTCTGCCTTTATCGTAACGCGACGACACTGATAATGATGATGAAAATGAAGATGATAGTGATAATGAAGATGGTGAGATGAAAATGATGATGATAATGATGTTTAGTGTTTAGTGCGTTTCGGTCTCTATTATTGAATTATTTCATGCTGTGCTCACCACCCACTATCCCCAATGATCATGTCTGGAGTATGTTTACGACTGGTATTTTACAATGGTTCCCAGCCTGGTACACTTAGCCTCAAGGGAGCCATACTATCATCTTGGCCTGGTATGAAGTTTCATCAAGGATTTATAAATAGTTACCAAACAATGATACAACAACAATAAACATCCTCAGTTTGTGCAGATTTTCTTGATTTTGTTATATGTATTTGATTGATTGATTGAATATCATCGGTTTGCTCCTTTATTATTGGTTAACTTACCATTTTATAAAATGAAATTTATAAAGTTACAAGCCTCGTTACAACATGTATATTTATGAGAACTAAGCTGCACATATTAAAATGTTGCCATGAGAATCTACCTTAGCTATATGTGTATTCGTGTGTGCATTTGTGTGTGTGTGTGTGTGTGTGTGCATTTGTGTGTGTGTATGTGTGTGTGTGTGTGTGCCATGCATTTATAATGCCTATATTGATACTGTTGTTGTCCAAGATTAGACTTATCAGTCATGTTGTGTCACAAGCTACCACAATTGATGACGAGTGAATGCAAGAATCTCCAAGGCCAGCGCAGTCTTTGGCAGACTGTACAAAAATGTGTGGGGCAGACATGGAATAAGCCTGTAAACACAGCTCAAAGTCTACAAAGCAGTTGTATTATCCACACTGCTATATGCTTGTGAAACCTGGACCGTTTACCAGCGACACGCATGGAGATTAAACCACTTCCACACAGTCTGTCTTAGGAAGTTATTGAAGATTAAATGGCAAGACCAGATCCCAGACACTGAAGTCCTAGAAAGAGCGTTCTTGCCAAGTATCCATAGTTTACTAATGAAGAATCAGATTCGCTGGGCTGGTCACTTGACTCGCATGCCAGATCATAGGCTCCCTAAACGAATTTTTTTTTTACGGCGAGCTGCGGTGTGGTAAACGCTCCCAAGGCGGCCAGGGGAAACGCTTTAAAAACACTGAAGATCTCACTAAAAGCTTTATGAATTCATCACCACACTTGGGAGGCTGCTGCTAAAGACCGAAATTCGTGGCGTAAATTATTACGCAATGGTGTAGTCACTTGTGAAGAAAACATGTGTGTAAAAAGAGCTGCAAGAGCTGTGAAAAAAAGGACGACAGAAAAACCATTGCAGGAGATCCTCCTCCCGGAACGTCAAGCATTCCTTGCCCACATTGTCAGAGAACATTTCAAGCCAAAATAGGTCTTGCCAGCCATCCCAGAACTCACGGCTGCAAACTTTCAACCCCATTGGATGAAATGAATGGTCATCAGACATTTAGATGGACAAACGCCAGCCATATATGAATGAAATAATGTATGAAGTGAGAGAGGTAAGACGGGCAGAATATGAGACGACCATGATTGGCCAATTCTTACTGAAACTATCATTTCTGTCTATAGTATCATTCGATGTAGGCTTGAGTCTGAGGAATTAAGACCGCAAGGATAATGAGTGGTACTGTGCAGGTTAGGGTTTTCTTTTCGTTCCTGACAACAAGAAAAAACATCCATTATCTTACCGGTGATTCGAACCCGGGTCTCTCGAATTGGAGAGCCACTCAACCAGACGCTCCTCCAATTCTTAACATTTAAAAAAGACAAGTTCGTTCGTTTGTTCGTGTGTGTGTGTGTGTGTGTGTGTGATGTGCGTGTGTGTGTGTGTGTGATGTGTGTGTGTGTGTGTGCACCCGTGTGTGTGCATGTGTGGACGTGTATGCGTGTATATTCTAAAACAGTGAGCAGGGCTTATATTACTACCACATCTGTTGCTGCTACAAATACTTCTACAACTACTTAGACTGCTGACACCAACAATAAAACAACAACTAATCGTGCTACAACTAATATATTATAATTACAACTACTACAACAGTTAAACCTACTGCTACCGCTGCTAATGCTATTATTATTATTAATGGTGCATCTACTACGACAATTAGCACTTATATTTATACAACTCTACATACCAATACTACTACTACTACTACTACTACTACTACTACTACTACTACTACTACTACTACTACTACTACTACTACTACTACTACTACTACTACTACTACTGCTGCTGCTGCTGTTGCTGCTGATGCTACTGCTACTGCTGCTGCTGATACTACTACTACTACCGCCATTACTACTACTACTACTACTAGTACTACTACTACTACTACTACTACTACTACTACTACTACTACTACTACTACTACTACTACTACTACTACTACCGCCATTACTACTACTACCACTGCTACTGCTACTACTACTACTACTACTACTACTTCTACTACTACTACTACTACTACTACTACTACTACTACTACTACTACTACCGCCATTACTACTACTACCACTACTACTGCTACTGCTACTACTACTACTACTACTACTACTACTACTATTACTACTACTACTATTACTACTACTACCACTACTACTACTACTACTACTACTACTACAGCTACCACTACTACTACTATTACTACTACTACTACTACTACTACTACCACTACTACTGCTACTACTACTACTGCTACCACTACTACTACTACTACTACTACTACTACTACTACTACTACTACTACTACTACTACTACTACTACTACTACTACAGCTACCACTACTACCACTGCTGCTGCTGCTAATATTATTACCTCGACTGCTACTACCTCCATTACTATTACTATACTCCATTACTATAAGGATGTTTGTAGGTGGAGGATGTGTGAATGGGTGGGGAGATGTGTGGGAGGGGATGTGTATGGGGAATTTATGTGGGGGATGTGTGTGTGTGGGGGAAAGTGTTTATGGGTGGAGTTTTGTGTGGGAGGGGAGATGTGTGAGAGGGGGGGGGGGAGGTGTGGGATGGGCAGGTGATTGAAGGATGTATGCGAGGATGGGGGATGTGTGTTTGGCTGGGTGGTTGGGGTGTGTGTGGGTGGGAGGGTAGATGAGAGATGCATGTGTTGATGGGCGCGTGGGTGATGTGTGGGTGTGAGTGGTTGATGGATGAGTACGTGAGTTGGTGGATGTGTGTGAGAGATGAGTGTATGGATGGGGGAAGGTGTGTAGTTGTGAGAAGATGTGTGAGAGCGGCGGATGTGTGTGGGTGGGGTATATGTGGGCAGCTGGGTGTGTGTGGGTGGGAGGTGTGTGTTTTTGGGTTATGGGTGGGGGATATGTGTGGACAGGTGGGGAGATGTGTTTATGGGTGGGTATGTGTGTATAGGTGGGGATGTGTAGTTGAGAGGTGGCGAATATTGGGTGGGTGAGTGGGTGTAGGTTGGTTGATGTGTGTGTGGGTGGGTGGGGAAAATTGTTAGAGTGCGGGATATGTGTGTGGATAGGTGCGGGATGTTTGGGTTGGCGGGGGTATGTGTGTGTGGTTTCTTCTTCTTCTTCTTCTTCTTCTTCTTCTTCTTCTTCTTCTTCTTCTTCTTCTTCTTCTTCTTCTTCTTCTTCTTCTTCTTCTTCTTCTTCTTCTTCTTCTTCTTCTTCTTCTTCGGGAAATGTGTGTGGGTGGGGGATCAGTGGGTGTGTGGCGGCATGTATGTTAGCCTGGTTCTGTGTGAGTGCGTGGGGGTATGTTTGGGTGGGTGGGGGAGGTTTTGTGGGTGGGGGATGTGTTCGTGGCTGCGGGATATGAGGGTGGATGGGGGATGTGTCTCACAACATTGCAATATGCACTGTTTATGTTTACAACTTTTATTTGATGTTTTTTTTGTTTTTGTTTTCTCATGTGAATGTATCATGCGTAATATGCATTGTTTATGCTTACGAAATCCATTTGACAACTTTTTTTCCCCTATGTAAATGTAACATGCACATTTGATGAATGAAAGATGAGTGGTTGAATGGGCCGAATGTAAGACGGGCCTGCGTGCCCAATTTGTTACCCTTTTAAAATAAAGTTCGTTCGTTCGTTCGTTTTACTAATGCCACTAATACAATTATAATTACTGCTTTTGAAATTGCGCAATACAGACTCAGTGTCTGAAAACCCCGCATCAATGAAGGAGGACATTTACAGGCACTCTACCAGATGTGAATATCGAAGAAAACAGGCTCGTAAACACGTCTCCGAACATGAAATACCTTGACCACACTATACCACACGATGACTTAAAAGTACAGAAATGGAAGGCATGGTCCCTGGAAGAAGTAGTAGAATGTTTGTCACTGAAAAATAAATGCATTGTAAACATAAAAATGAATGAACACTATTGAGTCATGTGCTTGCAAAGGATCGGAAGTCTTCCCATGGGGTCATGATGCAAGCAACGTTTTGAGTGTGACCTGCAAGCTGATGATGGTGTTTAGTCATTTATATCTTTTTAAAAAAAAGTTAGTTGCATTCCTTTACAGGGCGTGGCAGTCAACCCCAGCATTTGGTGTTTGTGATCTCTTGGCAAGTTTACGTTCAATAGTTCTTCATTGATTTGTGAACATCCATATCATTTCGTAAAATACGAAAGCAGGACGGTCTGCTGCCAAATCGCCCGCTGTGTTTCGAATGCAGTTTTCGGGACTACGAAAGCGCCCGTAACGGTTATGTCTATGCCATCCGATCAAACTATCTTTGGTTGTTGACGAATTACTCACTTTTCGGGAAAACCCAATTAATGTGACATAACATAGCCGAGCATCGCCTGTTTCCTGAAAAATGGAATGTTGTTTTTGGTGTAGATGTTTAGTTTCCTAGAAAAGCCAGTTGTTTCTCAAACTAGACACACTGGTTGTTCAACTATAACGTCTTGTTTCAAGCTTGAGTGATCCTTACCTCAGCAAAAGGTCTGTGAACCTCTTTGTTAGAGAAGGGATGGGGAATTAAAAGAATAATCATAGTCTCTAAACTGTAAAAAATGTGGCCAGAGTTTGAAAAGCCACCTTTATTCATCATCATATTCTTGTAACTTGTTAAAACGATGTAGCAGTCATGTTTCGCCATCTCACATGACCAAGAAGAAGAAGAAGAAGAAGAAGAAGAAGAAGAAGAAGAAGCAGGAGGAGGAGGAGGAGGAGGAGGAGGAGACCTATGTAATACTAAGATTGAATATTTGGGCCTTTGTTGTTTAACTGATACCGCCAATGAGTAAACACAAAACGTAACTAGAACACACAACAACACAATGAAAGACACAGTAATGGAAGACATTTTCCACGTTCGAAGTAGTTGGGTTCGGCCACAGAACGTTGGTCACTGAAAAATGAATGCGTTCTAAACATAAAAATTTATTAAAAATTCATGAAAATGAATGAAAGATTGATGAAAATGGATAGAAAATTCGTGTGAATGGATGAGGCATATGTCTTCGCAAAGGATCCGGAGTCTTTCTTGGGATCTTGGTGCTAGCAACTTTGTGAGAATGATGTTTAGTCTGCTATCTCTATACCATCCGATCGATTTTCCACTAATATGATGGTGAATAAAGGCGGCTTTTTCAAGCTCTCGTGACATTGTTTACAGTTTAGAGGCTAGGATTGTTCTTTCGTTGTGTTGACGAATTACTAACTTTTCGGGAAAACCCAATGCATGTAAACTACAACAGCCGGGCATCTCTTGTTTTCTGAAATATGGGACGATGTTTTGGTATATATTTTTAGTTTCCTAGAAAAGCGTCGGGTTGTTTCTCAAACTGTAGTAACTGGTTGTTCAACTATAACGTCTGGTTTCAAGCTGTGATTCTTACCTCAACACAAGGCCTATTAAAAAACCTCTATGTTCAAGAGGGGCTGGGAAGGTCAAAGAAAAATCCTAGCCTCTAAACTGTAAACAATGTCACGAGAGCTTGAAAAAGCCGCCTTTATTCACCATCATATTACGTGGAAAATCCGAATCGAAAGCTCATTGTGTGGATGTCATCTGCAGACTGCATTATTCTTTTTTTTCCGGAGGAACAACCTTTGGCGAACGGAAGGCGAAAGGAAGTAAGGCCAAGCAGCCATGTGCAGAACGTGACGATTCCTTGGGTGAACTCAGTACCAGAGCGCTTTGTGTCGGCTCTGAAATTATGGAAGCCTCCTCGGATGGCGGGGAATGCCCATGGTCTGCCCCTGCCTTCGTTTGAGGGCTGACCAGGATGTCTTCGGCTGTTCTAAATGGGCCAGCTGGGATGGGGGATAACACCACAACAGTGAGAGTCAAACGTCCTACGAAACCCTCGGGAAGGTTAACCCGATCAACAAATGCCCTCAGAAGTCGGATGTGTCGGCCTAACGGCGCAAGAACGCAGCTCTGCTATAAATAGGCACAACGCAATTACGACAGTAAAAACTCAACTGATGAACGCAGAAGAAGAAGATTCACCATCATCATCTTGTTCCGTGTTAAGAGGCGGGAGTGGTCATGTATCGCAATCTCACACGACCAAGAAGAAGAAGAAGATGATGATGATGATGATGACAATGATGATGATGACGAAGAAAAAGAAGAAGAAGAAGAAGAAGAAGAAGAAGACCTATGTAATACTGGGATTTAAAATCGGTGTCCCATGTTGTTGAACTGTTACCACAAATGAGTAAACACAAAACATATCAAGAACATCTAACACAAAGACACGCCCAGATAAAAAAAAAAGCGTTTCGTTAAAAATCTGTATAAACATAACAATAAGAAATGTTATTACGCTGAGATAACTGGGTTACCTATTTGTGATTTTGATATTTAGCTTTCTAGCTAAGTTAATATAGTATATTCATTGATGGCTACGTTAATGGAAACTGTCACATGTTCCCGTGTGTAACAGTCTATTTGTCCAGTTACAGTTTCATACTGTGTACCTTTGTTTTCTGTATAATATTGACGTGTTTTGAACGTCTGCTAAATCAGGCATGCCTAACCACATGTTTTAGCTATTTAGTTGTGGTGCATGCATGCATGCATATAAGCAAAAGTTCAGAATCTGAATGGCCTGACTACAGTAAAACAGCCGCATACAAAAGAAAACCGGCTTTGCGCTGTAGCAGGTATACATGGAATTGGTAATCCCACAGACTGCGTTCGAAACACAGCAGCATACGATTTGGCAACAGACTGCCTTGCGTTGGTTTTCATGACATGCTATGGGTGTCGATCGTTTTAGAAAGCAATAGCAAACTACTGACCGTATTAAAAGTGCCAAGAAATCACAAACAGTCAAAAGTGCTGCGGTTGACTGCGATGTCCTGTAAAGGATATGCAACTAACTTTTACGAAACAAAAGGAGCGTCCGGCGGATTGGCTAGAACGTCGAGCTGCAATACGGTAGACCCAGGTTCAAACCCGCGGTAAGGTGATGGATTTTGTATTTTGTAGGGGGGGGGGGGAGGGATAAGAACACCCAAACTTACACAGTTCCTCAGGATCAAGACCACCCCCTTCCCACAAACGACACCGCCCTTTCCCCCTCTTCTTCTTTGTTCGTCCTGAATCTTTGTTTTGGACTAACTGCGTTGTTTCTGTTTACAGCAGAGCTGCGAAATGTTTATCCTGTCGGCCGACACATCCTACTTCTTCATACATTTATAAATCAGGTTAA
This sequence comes from Cepaea nemoralis, assembly GCA_014155875.1. Classification (NCBI taxonomy): domain Eukaryota; kingdom Metazoa; phylum Mollusca; class Gastropoda; order Stylommatophora; family Helicidae; genus Cepaea; species Cepaea nemoralis. The sequence goes on along the minus strand of JACEFZ010027034.1, from coordinate 67,353 downwards.
CCTTCCTGTTCCTCCTGTCTTATTCAGCCAGGTTCTATATATAGTAGTAACAGTTACACACAAAACAAACACCACAATACATCCCGAAACGGAAGTCAGCATGGCCGAATGGATAATAGTTCTCGTTCTTAAATATCCCGGTGTGCTGATACCGAGGTAGCGGGTTCAACCCCTACACCGGTCAATTGGACTAAAATGTGGACTTCTCGTCTTTGACCTGAGACCGTAAATTACGAGTACAAGTTCCTCAGAAGTCGGAGTGGGTTCGCCTGATGGCGAGGGACACTGGTAATAGGTAAAGCTAATCCACACACAAGACTTAGCCCAGCGCACTCCTTATTCCTTATTAGTAGCACGTGTATAGACAACACTTGACTTAAAAGCTAGCAAACGCAAAACAAACAACAATATCCCGAAGGAGAAAGCTTCAATGTGTCTGTGATGTGATAGAGCCATCAACTTTGTGGGCCTGAATAGAGAGAGGAATTGGAGGCCAGTCCTTCCCTCATTTTAGCGGCCCACGAACGCACTCGTCGGACCCTCGTCCTAACGCTTTCATGAGATTATCTGCCTAGCGATTACACTAACGCGCTCACTAGACAGCTGCATAAGTTCACCTATATAACGTGTTTTCACAGCCAGCTTGAACACCCTCCGACATGCACCCACCGTTTCGTGAACTACAATGTCATGTCTATGTCACAACACATCATTGACTACAACTACCAAACTGCCACGTAGTTAAATAGGTCAGAAGTGTCAAGGACGCGTTCTCTTGCTATCTCGATTCCCAGCACAATGTTTTTCCCAGAAAATCGGCATAAGGCAAAGCCCGCCGAGTTATAGTTAGCAATTACTTCGCAGAATTCATTTTCACAAAGGACTGTTGACGAGCTAGGGCGGCTGTTGGTGAAGTTAAGACTCTTGATTTAAATAACGTTAACAAATCCGTATGTACAATTATACAATTTAGTTTCGCTGTAGGTAAGTTATCTAATTATAAGTATTTCTATTCATATGATTTTATACATCTTTATATAATGATAATGACACATATATTATCATCATCATGTGTCATGCCGTTAGGCGTGGGCGCTCATGTTTCGCCATCATACTCGATCACCAGAGTCGTGAATCAGCTCTGTGTTCTTGTCACGATCATTTTGCAAAAGGCTACCTTTGCCATGGCGGTTCTTGTCCTAATCTCTTCAGGGCATCTCCCATCAGATGTTATGGCTGTTCCGTGGTAACTGTACCGATGCACTTGTTTAAGAATATTCCCATTTACTTGTATTTCTTCTTCTTCTGCGTTCATCCTGAATATTTTTTGGACGTAATTGTGTTGTGCCTGTTTACAGCAGAGCTGTGATATTTGCACCTTTCGGCCGACACATCCGACTTCTGCGGGCATTTGTTGATCGGGTTAACCTTTCAGGTACTCGTATTTTACATTGTGGTATTTCCTTCGTCCTAGTGACGACCATAACCTGTGTCTTCTTGCAATTTAATTCTGAACATAGCTGTTCACTGTGTGCAACAACCGCATCTTCTTAATTAATGTAGCAGATCCTGCTCATTGTCTGCAATCAAGACTATCTCATCCGCATATCTAATGTTATTGATGTTTAGTCCTCCAATGACGATTCCTTTCATTATCTTCTACATTTCTGAAAAATAGTTTCACTGTATAGGGGAACAAAACAAAACAAAAAAGATCTGGAGACATTACACAATCCTGTTTGAGACCTCTCTTAATAGGCTGATATAGACACATATCTATCTTTGGTTTTGTTCTTGAGAAAGGTAGTCACTATTGAAACGTCGGATAATTGTGTTGTGTATTATTCTTATTTATTCCATTGACATGTATCTTATTTTAGTGTTAAATTATTACATTATTTTCCTCTATTTCCCCTTTTCACCTGAGACCATAGCCAGGTATGTAAATGTGTTGTTTCTGATGTGTTTTCACTGCTGTCAGATCTCAGATATGACAGCCCCACCGTATGGCAGTAGACGGTACTACCTGCTTTCTGTTAGCGTCGAATGTTTTGCGGCGCTCACCAAACCCGACACCCTACATTGTGCCCAAGGTCCAGGCGGGGAGCGCAATTGCGAAGGTACAAGCTTGATCTTGATTCGAGGAAATGTAACCTTTAGACTAAAAGTTCATGGCAGGGCAGACCAGGCCCTAGGCCTTTGTCGACAACTGATCTAGGATCGAAGCTCAGACAGGCTGACAGTTGGAGCAGTGTTTTGCTGATCCGGCAGATTCTGTAGCTTGTCTTGTTCCAGATGTATCACGATGTTCTCGATGATAAGTGCGTGATATGGTCGTTGTCTAGGTAACGATGCTCCTGGTGTGTTACTTGAGCTATCTAACTGTCTTACAATATAACTCACCCCCGCAGTGCACATTCACCAGTCATTAAACACGATTGAGTTGGCGCACATAATCCTTTATTGCAGAAAGAACACGGACAAACGGAACACAACTCTATATCCAGAAACAATATAATCCATAGAATATAAATATCCTCCTCACAACTTAACCAGCATACATCACTGCCTTCTCAAGCCTGTTTCATATCAAATCCACAAGACAGGTAATCCAGCTACTATCCACGGCTGGATTTCACACAATACACCCACACACTGGGTCTAGCCTCCGCTAACTATTCAACCCACTCTGGGTTTAGGCCTCCATTAACTATCCAACCCACTCTGGGTTCAGGCCTCCATTAACTATCCAACCCCCTCTGGGTTTTAGGCCTGCATTCACAACTGGGAGAACAACACAATAAAAGATCTGACCCGCAGTCAGTCTAAGCTCCCCCTTCTTCGACCACCGATCCGCTCGGCGCCAAAACATCAACTGTCCTGAAGTCCCCTGACTTCACACAAACTAAACTGTCCTTCACCCCCCCCCCCCCCCCCCCCCCCACCCCCTAGGGGTATACTCACACCCGCACCATTATTTTTCATTGCTGGTTGTTTTTCTCGTAGTCTCTCTACTGGGGTCACTCACCTCAATATCAATGACCCAGGCATATGTCAAGATGTATTGGTGTTACTTTTCCTCTATAGTAAAATAAGCATGTCAAGAGATGGATTATGCTACATGAACAACGCATGGTCTCTATATTTCAACCCAGGCTTTGTGCTTTAGAGTGGTTATTATTTCCTTTTTCTTAAGCACAATGTAACAAACTAACGTAATTTTTAGTTACATTTTATTTTAGTTAAATTTCATTTTAGTTACATTTGATCTTAGTTTCATTTATTTTTTGTTACATTTAATTTTTGTTAAATGTAATTTGCTTTGACCTGATTTTCAAAGGGTCACTATCTTTGCATACAGACAATAACGACTGGCCCCCTCCTAAAGATCACACAAGTGAGCTCTCAGCTCAGTGTACGAACACCCTAACAACGGCCAGGTTCCAAATGTGCCTGCACCAGAATATCCTCATCATGTGCCTCGCTGATAAGCGTTGGCGGTAATGTTTCGCCATCTCACACGATTCCACAGAGTCGTGGATCAGCTCCGTGTTCTTGTCACGACAACGCCACATGGCTAAGTCATCCAGATATTTTCGTTTCCTTTTGTTCCTTTCCCCTCAATCTTAATAGTTGTCAACACGTTCTCTAGTTTATTTCTTCTCGTAACGTGATCAACCAACCTTGACGGTCTACACATGATTTCTCTAATCAGTTTACACTCTTGTGTGTGTGTGTGTGTGTGTGTGTGTGTGTGCGTGCGTGTGTGTGTGTGCGTGCGTGTGTATGTGTGTGTGTGTGTGATATAACCCAATAAACAGTTCTTTCACGATGTACACGTGCCAGTGATTCCACATCGCTTTCCAGGATGAAAGACCTGGGAGTAAGAATATGCACAGCCAGACGCGAGAGGTACACCGGGAAAACAAAGCGCCTCGTCAACCAACACAGAACTGGCACTATTAGCCACCGGAGGCTGATGCATATGCTGGGGGGGGGGAGGATCTGAGCACCTATGGACATGTCCGGAGTGCAACGAAGATACCCCAACTGATAACTAACTAACTAACGTGATTGTATATTTCTTTTATTTCTTTTCAAGAACCAGATTCAAGACATCCAAGTCAGAGAACCCTGTCAGCGCCATTCTCAAAACTTCTTGCAGACTCATCAGACCCAGGGAAGGTTTTTAACGCCCCGAAGACATAAGGTCGTAGCCAGGCCAGGTGTGCACCTAACGGTCTATGATGCAGAAAGATATGAGAGGATCAGGAGTTTCAGAACGCCAGAGTGCTGAGTCTTCAGCCAGAAAGAGTGTAAACAGCCGGTCAATTGACACGCGGAGAACATTGTTGACCAAAGCTGAGTATAAGGTTTCGGAGTACCTTGAATGCAGGTTAAGCGAGTTAAGAGTTCGTAAGGATAACACGAAAAAGGAAATGTTATCTCTGTACAAAAATATGATTGATAATTTAATGAAAGATGTTGATGATTTTAAAATCAGAGTCCAGAACGATGAGCATGTTGGTGCTTCCCGTCAGTACTTTTTGGACGAGTGCTTAAAGTTTCAGCGTGAATTGCAGCAACCGTGGCGCATATCACTGACCGAGCAACAGAAGTGTAGTTCGGCAACAAAAAAGCAGAAAGTTGCAGATCCACATGAGACAAAGTCTGTACCCAGCAAAGATCCACATGTCTACAACCGACCTGTTCAAGCTTCTGGTGTAGTACCCGTGACATCTGTGGAAGCTCATGGACATGTAAGTTACTCTGATCAGACTATTTATTTAAAGAGAGATGGTTGTTGTTGTTTGGCTGTGAATTTTGAAAAGAGGATCAGGAGTTTCAGAACGTCAACATCTGTTGGAGTTTTATTCCCCTGGACCTGCTGGTGGGGTGGGAAAAGACCTGAGGACAGATTGGTTGTGTCTGCACTTTTTGGTGAGGTATTTATGCATGATAAGGTTGGGGCTCGTTGGTATCGTGTTCATAGTGCAGAAGAACGGGTAGATCATCACAGTTTGAATAGATGGTGCTGCAAGGAGTGATAGGAGGATCAGGGCGACACTCAGGAATCCGAGGAAAGTCCAGATAGACATAATAACAGACTGCTACAGGTACCATTATTACTGGGACGCTTCGCTGGCTGTTGGAAATGAGGACGAAGCACATATGAGAATATCACGAGTTCTGTAATGTCGGTTCTTCACTCAACTCAACTCAACTCATTCTCAGGAAGATGGAGCTATAATACTTAAGTCCGGTGTACTGGTTGTCAGAAATGTTGTGGTCGCTACCGCCAAGTTATGTATTATCACTGGCCAGCAACTCTCTTGGTCAGAAGTGGCTATTTTTGACACCGGACAGGCAACCAGTTTGTCAGATGACTAATTTGATTTTCAGCCTTGCTGTCCAATATGCGTGCCCAATGTGTAACCCTTCTAAAATAAAGATAATCAATCAATCAATCAATCAATCAATCAATCAATCAATCAATCAATCAATCAATCAACCAATGGACTACTAAACAGGGCAAGTTATCCCCTCGACAATACTCCCCTACCTGGTTTGTAATCAAGCTCCCCATCCAGGTACACACACACGTATGCGCACTTGAAAAATAACATATCACTGTGAGTTAAAACAACTACAACACTTTATTACTATCACTTTACAAAAACTGATTATTTGCAGGATGATGATGATTACTGTGATACGAAAGTTACAACATTCACATATAGTAGGTACATAAGTAACATGAACGTAACTTCGTGTAGAATGCGTGGATCTGTAGTATGACGTCGGGAATGTAGGTCAGATGATACCTCAGTTTTAATAGGATTCTACTAAGGTCCAGTCAAAACAGCCGGTCGGTATTTAGAACCAGTATTCCGTCCTGACGCCACCGGGTCTCTCATCGTTGTCACTGAACGAGAGCCTGGTGCTCTTGTTGAGAGCTAGGAATACATTTATAAATATGTAGTGTCTAACTTCTACACCAATACAATCCTAGGTAATACATACAATCTCTCACCCACCCACACACACACACACACACACACACACACACACACACACACACACACACACACACACACACACATAAGAGTATGTATGGCAGTGTTTCTTTTCCAGCGTTACTGCGTTCACTCCTCTCTCTCTCTCTCTCTCTCTCTCTCTCTCTCTCTCTCTCTCCCCCCCCCCCCCCCCCCCCCCCCCCCCCCAAATCTCTCTCCTACTGTCGAGCCAGTGAGGACTTTTCCAGTAGTCGAACATGCCGGTAGTTAAATCTTATGCCTTCCTCTGTACCTGTTCCGTCATGAGAAATGAAATGTCCTAAGTCCATGTCACTTAATCAGGAGCTGCTCAGTTAAACATTGTTTCAGAAGAGCAAATGGTCAGTGGTGTTGTCGCCTTGGCTTAAGTGCCGGGGATCAGTCTCTGTGCCAGGCCTCATTGACCACGCAATGAAAGGGCTAAGCGCACAATATACCCGTTACAGTTTGTAGGTAATGTCTACACCACTATACCATCTGCTTCAAACACAATCAATGGACAATACGCCTTTGCGCGCTGCTCGTAAGGACAAAATATCACAACATCCTATTCATCCTGGTGAGTTGCCATATGACATTTAGTGTCCCAGCATTTAATAAACATTATGCATGGCACATGACAGTATGCATAATAACAATTCAAAATAGGCACAAAATGATATTCCTAATAATAGTATAACAAATGAAATAGTAATACTATTAAATACAGCGAAATGAGACAATGACCAGTTCTCATAGGAGTGACAAACACGGTCAGCCGAAATGCAGGTCTGCCCGAATATGTCGTTACGTAGCCACTGCCGTGGGACGAACCAAATCTGGTAACATACTGTACATCCACAAAATGAGAAAATAAAAGTTCTCAGACAAGTAACCAGGGACACTGATAGTTCTTTTACAGAAGAAATCAGACATAGATAAATGACATACACTTTTACATCATTAATACCTGATTTTCCGTATGCACTAATCTAACGAGAATGTCAAATTCCAATTCAAATTAAAAAAAAAACAAAAAATTCAAAATTCGGTCTCGTCTAACCTGCTTCCTCAGCGGTGGTTATTTTTGAGAGCCGTGGTTTTTTTTGGGTTCATTCACCCTGATTCTCGTCTTGTGCGCTCTTACGAGTGAGTTCTATCTCGGACTGGTTATGTTGATTTGTGTCTGTGACGTCACTGGAGGAATCGGTCGGCGGCTGTCCTTTGTTCCCGTCTCCTCTGGTGGCATATTTGGTAAGTGAAGTCTCCTGGCTTGACTGATTGCAGTCCTTATAAGTACTTTTTATTTGGTCTTTTTGCCTCCTTTTGTGTATCTTCTGTATCAGCTTTTCGATGTTTTCATTTTCTTCCTTGTGCCGTTTTCACTGCCGAGTTTGAGTTGCTGTTGCCTTTCGATTTCTTCCTCTGTGGTCAGCCATACGACGATCTCTCCGTCATCTATATAGTATTGTCATGGGTGTTCGTCATTCTCGTATACATCTGGTTGTTCAGCGGTGCGGCAGGGCATTGGTGTCTCCTTCAGTTTTGTGTGCTTCTTTGCTTTTTCTTCCATGCGCCTTCTGTATTCCTTGCACTTGAGTTCATATGTCCTTTTTATCTCTAAGATTTCCTCATTGGTAAATATTGGCGGTATTGGGGCGTCCTCTCTGCCGTCGTCAGGGTGCTCATCTCGGTTTTCTTCGGATGTCTGGTGGGATATCGGCTTCCCTTTGACTGTTTCGGGTGTCGTGGTTGAGCTGCTGGGGGTTTTAGCTTGCGGTTCAGGTTTGGTCTCTTGTTGCTTTTCATCATGCGGTTTCTCTGTGAGTTCTTGTATGGCTTCTGTTGGTTTGTTTTTGAGAAGTTCCATTTCGGCTTTATGTAGTTCTCTCTGTGTTTTGATGTCTCGTAGAATCTCTTCATTCTTCTTTGTGGTCTGCACCAAGTACTTCATATCTTGTTTTATGTTTAGCTGGATCTCCCTTATTTCCGCAAGCAGCTTTTCGTTGTCGCTGAGCGGTGCCGGTGTTTGCAGAAGCTTGACTTGTTTTTTTTTTAACTCGTCGATCTGGCTTCGTAGTTGTGCTCTTTCATCTTGCGAGATGCCCGTGGTTCTTTCGCACCTCCACCTTGCTTCCTTGTACGGTGTCTTTGTGGTAATGGCGATCTTTAGAACGTATCAGTGTTTTTGGAGGTACGGGCAGCCCAAGTATCTTGTTCCATGCTTGCCCAGGCAGTTGGCGCACTTTCTTTTGTTGTTAGGTGCTCGGAAGACCGTGTCCAGCTTGGCCAGCGAACACTCATTGAAGACGTGGTGATCGGCGCAGAGCCGGCAAATTCCGGTCTTACTGCGACATGCTGCTCTGCTGTGGCCGGCCCTCTGACATCTTGAACATTGATTGATTTTTTAGATGAATCTCTCCGGCTGGTGTATTTTCTTGTTGATTGATACTGTGGTTGGCATCTCGCTGCCATCTGTCGTCACCACCGCCATCGTGATAGGGATCATTGAGTACGCCAGGATCCGCTCCGCATTCAAGATTCGGATGTTGGGATTCTCTTCCTGTAGCTGCTTCGTGATGTGTTCGTCTGACAGCTCCACTTGACAACCGATATGACAGTTTTTGAGTCAGTGTTTCCGGCTCTGGTGTCTTTCTCCTCCTTCTCAGCTGTGCTGACTCTTGTCTGAGGTGCGTTGTCGTCGATCTTCCTCGTGGTGGCTTCAGTAGTGACTGTAGTTTCAGGTTCTTTGAAGCTAGCAGGCTGGCTCTCCACGTTCGTCTTCTTGACGGTCTTGTCGGCTCCCACGCTGCACATCTTGGATGCCACGTGTCTTTTGGCGTTCTTGCCACGTGTCATTTCCCCCCGTATCAGGCTTCTTGATTTGTTCAGGTGACTTGTCTTGATAGCGATCGCAAATGCGAATGACGGCGTAACGAAAATGACAAAGCCCTGTCTATTTATATTGGCTCGTAATTACTCTCGTCTGAGAGGTAACCTTGATTTCCCTGAACTGCCGGCGGGTGTTAGCAATGTGTTTTTGTAGACCAGCTTGGTGCCCGTCCTTTCACACCTTGTGTCTTCATTCAGTCTGAATTATATCCCGCGCTGGCAAGTTCTCATGCCTGCACGTTCATAAATTTTCCTTATCCTTCCAACATTTTACACACTGGATCGCTGGACACACATTTTATCCACGTGAAGGCTTCAGTAGTCTGAAAGTATGCTTACCCTGGGGAGTGTTATCAAGCAGGAATGTACACCTGTACTCTCCTGGTGAACATATGGCCATCTAAGGCGCCAACTTTGAACTTGATCAAGCGTAGAAACGAGACCTTGGTCGTTTTGATCTACGCTCGCAATGTTGCGTATAAGAGATTTTAAATGTTGAGAATACCGTTTATAATTCTACTCATTCCTCCTGTATTCCTTAATTTATCCATCTTGAGTGTAAACACAGATCCATTCTGGGATGAAATCCGCGATGTTACGTGACTGTGGTATTGACGGCAGTCCATGTCCGTTCATTTTGCGAAAAAAAAAACCTTTTCACCGTCTGTCAACCAGCCCATGTGGCATCGGTTATAGTAGTGGTGGTTCACGGTGCGGAATGAGTTTGTTAACTTACTCTGCGACAGTGTTAGCTGGCTTATCTGTTGAAGCGTTTATGCCTGGTGGCCGGCAAATTTTTCTTTTGGGATTAGCTCTTTTAGGCGGCTTCTTTAGTCAGTTTTGGCCTCTGGTTCGACGTTTTTGATGTTTCAGTCCTTAAAAGGACTCTTCACTTGATTCTTGTTGTTGTGTTTTGTTGGCTAGTTTACTAATTTTATGTTCTTTGATTATATCCATGTATTCTTCTCTGCGTAGTCTCATGGGTGTTTGGATTAGTTCCTCATAGCTCAGCTTGTGTGTCCAGGTGGATCCTTGTTCCCCCTTGGGTTCCTTCGACATCGTGGTTGGGTCGCCGGCCTTGGTTTGCGGTTCTGGCTCGATCTTTTGTTGGGTTTCATCTTGGGTCTTTTGGCCTCCTTTTGTGTGTGGTGTATTTAGAAGCCTTTCAATATTCTCTTGTTGAGATTTATCTTGCGACTTTTCTGTGATCTTTTCCGTGGTTTTTGCTGGCTTGATTTGGGCTGAATCCCTTTCAGTTTTTAGCAGTTCTCTTTCTGCTTTTATTGCTTGTAAGATCTATCCATCTTCTTTGTTGTCTGTATCATGAGCTCAACCTCTTGTGTAATGTTTTGCTGGATCTCCTTTAATTCGGCAAGCAGCTTTTCATTGTCGCTTGTCGGTGCCGGCGTTTTAAGTTGCTTGACTTGTTGTTTTTTTAACTGGTCAATCTGGCTTTGTAGTTGTGCTCTTTCAGCTTGCGAGATGCACATGGCTGTCTCGCACCTCAACAATGCGTCCTTATATGGTGTCTTTGTGTTGATGGCGAACTTTAAGACGTCTCTGTGTCTCTGGAGGTACGGACATCCCAGGTATCTTGCTCCATGATTGCCCAGGCAGTTGGCACACTTTCTTTTGTTGTTCGGTGCTCGGAAGTCCGTGTCCAGCTTGGCCAGCGAACACTCCTTGAAGGCGTGGTGATCGGCGCAGTAAAGGCAGATTTCCGTCTTGCTGCGACATATTGCTCGTCTTTGACCGTCCCTCTGGCATCTGGAACATTGCGTGATTCATGGTATGAATCCTTCAGGCTGTTGTATTTTCTTGTCTATGGATACCTGACGTGGTATCTCGCTGCCCTCAGTCGTCACCACCGCTAGCCTTGTAGGGATGTTTGAGTATGTCATGATCCGCTCCGCGCCCTGAAAAGGGCTTGTATCTATCGGAGTGAGAGTCGTTTAGAGACGTTATTGTGCTTCGAAACATGTTTTAGTTTGTTGTATTTTTGATTGTGTTGCAGTTTAATAACACGTTTTTTTTTCTGTCTTGTGAGTGTGTCTGTGAGGTTTCACTTAGTCCCATATATCATTATTATCATCATCTTCACCATATTTTGAACTTAAATGTTACTATAACATTATACGAATAGAGCGGCTCTAGAAGAGGAAATTTACTGCCGTTTTAGAAGATTTAATCATCGAGGAAACAAGCAAAATGTTCATCATAATCTGCATTATGCAACATAAACTGAAAAACTTCGGCTATATTATAAATATAATTTCCATCTCCTCTACTTGTTCCTTATTTCTCCTGTAAGTGTTCCTTCTTTCTTCCGTGCGTGTTCCATCTTTCTTGTGTACTGGTCCCTTCTTTATCCTGTAATTGTTCCTTATTTCTCCTGTACTTGTTCTTTCTTTCTTCAGTACTGGTTCCTCCTTTCTCCTGTGCTTGTCCCTTCCTTTTCCTGTACTTGTTCCTTCTTTATTCTGTACTTTTTCATTCTTTCTCCTCTACTTGTTCCTTCTGTCTCCTGTACTTGTTCCTTCTGTCTCCTGTACTTGTTCCTTCTGTCTCCTGTACTTGTTCCTTCTTTCTTAAGTACTTATTCCTTCTTTCTTCAGTACTTGTTCCTTCTGTCTCCTGTACTTGTTCCTTCTGTCTCCTGTACTTGTTCCTTCTGTCTCCTGTACTTGTCCATTCTTTCTTCAGTACTTGTTCCTTCTGTCTCCTGTACTTGTTCCTTCTGTCTCCTGTACTTGTTTCTTCTGTCTCCTGTACTTGTCCATTCTTTCTCCAGTACTTGTTCCTTCTGTCTCCTGTACTTGTTTCTTCTGTCTCCTGTACTTGTCCATTCTTTCTTCAGTACTTGTTCCTTCTGTCTCCTGTACTTGTTCCTTCTGTCTCCTGTACTTGTCCATTCTTTCTTCAGTACTTGTTCTTTCTGTCTCCTGTACTTGTTCCCTCTGTCTCCTGTACTTGTTCCTTCTATCTCCTGCACTTGTTCCTTCTTTCTCCTGTACTTGTTCCTTCTGTCTCCTGTACTTGTCCCTTCTTTCTCCTATACTTGTCCCTTATTTCTCCTGTACTTGTCCATTTTTTCATCTGTGCTTGTCCCTTCTTCTATATGCTCCTCCTCCCCTCCTCTTCTTCTTCCTGTTCTGTTGCTGCCGTTTCATTGCACATGAAATGTATGGACATTTGAAAACTTTCTTTAACAAAGGCTCAAGCATCGACTGAGAAAAGTACTATCCAGGCATTTGATCCCCTTATCAACAGTCAAGGTAGGCATACACTTGTTGCTATAAAGAAATCATCATCACCATCATCATCTTCATCAACATGATCATCAGCATTATTTTATAGTGAACAAAGAATGTTTATATACCGCTATTCGACACGACCCATTTGTTAGGCAGTGTTGTACCCACTGCACTTGGCATTATGTAAAATCAGTAGGGGTACAGGACACTAGAATCGACTTTATTGCACGGGTTTTATCCCACATGGTCGGTCTCTTTCTGTCACCTGCCAAAACGTCGCACAGAGTACGAACTCTGTAGTTCCAGCGACGATCCCCAGAAGTCTCCAAGACAATTGCACTCACTAACCGAATCTTGTGGTTCGAAATCGAACTCACAACCTTCGGAGTGCGATGCAGGCGGCGTAACAACCAGTCTACCTAGACTCCCTGCCTTTATGTGATTACTTCTTGATATGTTTTAAACTGTTTAATTTTGTTTAGTCGACGCATCAACTCAGCCTCCCCCCCCCCCCACCCCCGTTATAAACTGCAGTCGGGAAAGGCAATAACAGTGTCCATGTTTATTCGTTGGCGGGTGATGAGCTGTCTCTAGGTATGGTGTCCGCCTCGAGCGCTGGAGGTCCCGGGTTCAAGTCTCGGTCTCACATCCATCCCCTAACCCATACACACATCCCCTAACCCCCTACACACATCTCCACACACCCATCCACATACCTCCACCCACACATCCCCACCCACACATCATCACCCCAACCCACCAACACCCACCCACTCACACACATCCCTCGCCTACACTGACACCCCCACCGTCCCACTCACATTTCCACACAGAAACATCCCTCATCCACACACATATTCCCCCACCCACAGCATATTTCTCCACCCACCCACCCAGCCACACACAATTCCCCCATCCACAAACACATACCCCGACACACATACCCCCACCCACAAACTCATCCCCCAACACAAACACAATACTCACATCTAGACACACACATAATGCCTCAAATAATCACTGAGAGATAGAGGAAGGCAGCGATAGAAGATTCTTGACAGTCTTAGGTCATGGCACAGAAGGGATTCAACACACGAATTGGTCCATGCCGTCAGAGATCGCAATTTGTGGAAAGGCATAATCGCCTACACCAACCGGCAAGGCACTGGATGATAATGATATATACATCCCTATATTTCTGTATTTATATATTTCTACATTTATATATTTCTACAATTTTTATATTTCTACATTTTTTATATTTCTACATTTATATATTTTTACTATTTTTCAATAAGGCATGTGGGGCTGATGGAATTGCTGCTGAATTTATAAAGGCAGGCGGCCATGCATTACATCTAAAGCTATACGAACTAATAATAGAAATATGGAGGACAGAAGAATGACCCCATGTCTGGAAAGAGTCATTATTGATACCTAATCTATTGACTGCTGAAAAAGGAGACAAGTTCCAATGTGAAAATTATAGAGGAATATCACTCCTGTCCATAAGCTATAAGATATTATCCGCTGTATTACTAAATAGACTAAAACCATATTCAGAAGACATATTAGGTGACTACCAGGCGGGTTTCAGACAAAACAGATCAACAACAGATCAGATATTTATCTTACCATAAATAGCCGAGAAAAGTTGGGAATATAACAGAGATCTCCATAACATTTTTTGTGGATTTTAAAAAGGCTTATGATAGTATCCATAGGAATAGTCTATGGATTGCTATGCAGGAAGTTAATCAACATGACCAGACTATGCATGGAAGATACTTATAATATAGTAACATATAAAGGCAGGAAATCAGACCCTTTCCAAATAACATCTGGCTTGAAACAGGGTGGTGCACTGTCGCCGCGCCTTTTCAATCTGGCTCTAGAGATAGTTGTAAGGAAGGTAAAGGAAGAATGTGCTATTGGAGGAACATCCAAACTGCTTGGTTATGCAGATGATATAGATATTATAGGGGAAAATGAACAAAAGACATTGGAAATATTGACTCACTTAAAGGAAAAAGCTCAACAAATGGGGCTGGTTATCAACCAAGATAAGACAGAATATATGGTAATTTCAAGAAAAGGAACGGCTATAAACTCTGGCCACATACAAATAGATAATATGACCATTAAAAGAACGGAAACAAACAAATACCTGGGTACAATCTTCAACTGCTCCAACATAGTAAGGGAAGAAATACAAATTAGAATCACTTCTGGAAATAAGATATACTATGCACTGCAACATCTGCTAAAATCAAATGCACTATCTCGTAACACCAAGATCACAATATACAAAACACTGAATAGACCAGTGGTGCTGTATGGCTCTGAAACCTGGAGTACAACTAAAGGAGACGAACCAAACAAACAAACAAACTTTTGAGAACAAAGACTTACGACGCATCTTTTGGCCCATTAAGGGTACACAAAGTGGAAAGTGGAAAAGAAGAAGCAACACATACATTTAGGAACTGTTTACGTCCCCGCTAATCACTGGTATCATGAAGGCTAATAGACTGCAATGGCCGGGGCATATAGAAAGAATGGAAGATAATAAGGAAACAAAACTCGCGTACACTCAGAAAATAAATGACCGTAGACACCGAGGTAGACCAAGAAGACGGTGGAGAGATAATATACATACAGACATACAAGCACTTAGAATCAGCGACTGGCAAGAGAAGGTCCACCAGAGAGACGAATGGAGACGGCTTGTATCTGCAGCAAAGAACCTCAATGGCTCGGAATGCTGAAGAAGAAGAAGAAGAAGAAAAAGAAGAGGAAGAATAAGAAGAAGAAGAAGAAGATATATTTTTATTTGTAGTATAGCTCTTGCAAATCGCCACATCGCTGTTTAAATGTACCCGCACTACCTTCCAGTTAGCAACAGCGCCAACTACAACCACCATCATATTCAAATTTGAAGAAGGAAGGAATTAGCATCAATAGTTAAGGCGAAAGATGAAATTTGCATCATCCGAATTTGAAAACGGAGCGCTGATTTGAAAAAAAGAAACGACAATATTATAATAATAGCCGAAAAGACACGATGCCATTGGGCATGGCGTCAGAGCCCAAGCTAGGACGGGCTGGAATAAAAATATCGAAAGACCGGAAAAAGTTCAATGTGTGTGCAGAATTAAAATCCTTCAGAACAGGAGACAGTCCACAGGAACTGACGGCCTGGTTTCCTCTGCTTAAAAATCCATCTGAAATACATAACTTGGAATAGGAGAAGAGAGAGAAGTGCCAGCTTATGAATCAGCCTGATTATTGGGAATATCAAAGCCCAGTCTGGAGTCTGAATCCTGATTAAGTATGCGTAAAGAAGGCTTTAAACTATGTTGAAGGTAAGCACACTGTAATATTAAGATAGTTATGCACCTTTCCCAGAAGTTGGTAAGTTGGTGTGTTGTAAAAACGTTAGCAGCTAAGCTAAGTCAGAAGTGATTTAGGAGTTTGTGTTTAACTTACGATTTAGAAGGTTAGAATCCTTAGTTTAGTAGTAAGGATCTATCTTAAATGAGCAATCACTAGTAGGAGGAATTAGTGTAATTCGTCCTGGAAACAATACATGGGCACATTAAATGTTAAATAGTTCCCTATGAGTATGTTTGCCTGAGTCTGTATGAGTGCGTGGAGGTATGTGTGGGTGGGTGAGGGTGTGGTGGGTGGGGGATGTGTGGGTGTCTGAGGGATGTGTGGGTGGCTGCGGGGTGTGAGGGTGAATGGGGTATGTGACTCAAAACATTGCAATATGCACTGTTTATGTTTACAACTTTCATTTGACAATATTTTTTTTCCCCACGTGAATGTACCATGCGTAATATGCATTGTTTATGCTTACAAAATTCATTTGGTAATGTTTTTTTTTTCCCCTATGTAAATGTAACATGCACATTTGATGAATGAAAGATGAGTGATCGAAAGGGCCGAATGTAAGACGGGCCTGCGTGCCCAATTTGTTACCCTTTTAAAATAAAGTTTGTTCGTTCATTCATTCGTTCGTTCGTTCGTTCGTTCGTTCGTTCGTTCGATGAAGAAGACTATAATGAAAGAAACTGCCTGCAAGCATTTCAATTAACCACTCAGAAGAGGTAAAATGGTATCAACCTAGACGTAACAGGAGACCTTTACTTGTACCTCTGAGTGGAGAACTAATCAAATAACAACTTTTCAAGACCAGATCCAACACTCACTCTAGTAACTTACTATGTTGGCAGCTATGAATATTTTTTACAACTTAGTTCCATAGACCCATGTAGTGAATGGACTTCAGTTTAATACAGGTCTTATACTTGTATAACTCAACAAAGATTGTATATTACTGAACCCCCGGGGAACTGAGATTTATGTTGGTATTTTGTTGAAGTGAATGTTTGGGCCATTAATGTTATATATTTATATCATTGCCGTTGGAAGAGATTATTGTTTTCTTGGACAGAATAACCAATACCCCAGTTTGATGTTTATTAAATATGAAGAGGTTTCATCTCCACAGTGAGTGTTGAAGAATACACCCTAGATATTAATTAATTAGCTTGAGAGAGGAGAGGCAAGGAAAATCCACAAGACTATTATTATTATTTGTCTTGGGGACTTCCTTGGTTCTCCTAGACTCTATTTACGGACTCAAACAATTGAGCCATTAAAGGCTAATATAATTACAACGGGCTGGATCACAATGGGAGAGAGGAACTTCAGTTTGCCTCTATCACTCTGAGATTCACCCAACAGATCTTCACTATTATTAACATTATTGACAGTCTTGTGTCATGGTACGGAATGGAGTAAACACACGAATTGATCCATGACGTCAGAGATCGTAATTTGTGGAGAGGCATGATCGCCCACGCCATCCCCCAGGCACTGGATGATGAAGATGATATTTCTACATCTATATATTCTACATATTTATATTTCTACATTTACATATTACTATTTTTTTTATATTTCTACATTTATATATTTCTACATGTATATATTTCTAAATTTTTATATTTCTACTTTTCTATCGTTCTTTAATGTTGATATCCTCTGCAGGACGTTACGGTCAACCCCAGAATGATAATATAGGCAATTGTACGTTCAGTAGTTTACAAAATCTTTTCTGATAAAGAAACCAATGTTTAAGTCCAACATAATACCAGTGTAGAGGTTGAACAGCCTACCTCACCATCATCGCACTGGAAGTTTCATAGCGAGCGCTCTTATCCTTTCGACTACGTCGACACCTTTCTAGAATGTAATTTATATAGTTCGTTTTCTTCTCTTATACTTCATATGTATGGTATTGGTGACCATGTCTATATTGTCTTATGTCTGTATATCAACATTTCCCTCTACGTACATTGCTTCTTCCATCTAGGGCTACAAACTTCTAGTTCGGAAGAACTTCAATATACTACCAGTAACACCAGACAGGAGAGGGTTACCAATATCGATGCTGGGTGTAAGGAAAGTCAGCAAGCTGGCAATTCCAAAGATACCATCATCAGGGTTCAAGCTGGCAGCACTCAAGAAGTAGCCATCCGGGATGGCGCCAAAATCTACATCCAGCACGACGTCATCGGGCCTCATGATACGGCCATCACCAACAGCCAACAGATAGTGAGAACAAGTGCCGATGCCCATGTTGCAACCAGTGCATCTACCACTGGAAGAGATGACACAGCTACAGGTCGAGCAGTCAGCGATGCAGGTTCTGATGCCACTGCTGCAGCATATTCTCTGAGACCCATCGACAGGAAGGTATGTTGTTGGATGTCATTACCGATAATAAGAATAGCTGTAATAATAATAATAATAATAATAATAATAATAATAATAATAATAATAATAAAGTGCATCCTCAGGACTAAATGTCATGGCAGGGCAGAACAGGCCCTAAGCCTTGCTTGGCAACTGGTCTAGAGTGGAAGCTCCAACAGGCGAACAGTTAGAGCATTACTTTGCTTACCCGTCATCTTCTGCAGCTTATCTTGTTCCAGACGTATTGGTGTTACCTTTCCTCTGGAGTAATCTAGGCAGGCCGAGAGATGGATCATGCTGCATGGACAACACATGGTCTTTACAATTCAGCCCGGCTTTGTGCTATGGGAAGGTATAACTCCATCCCTGGTCCCCGCTATTTGTTGTCGTTGTGCCTTTTCTGATGCATAGTGTAACAACCGATCGTCTGTCAAGACGGCAAAGTGGCAGCAGCAGCAGCAGCAGTAGTTGTAGTAGTAGTAGTAATAATAATAATAATGCATCCTTAAGGATATGAGCATAAAGCCAATTAGCAATAAGCAGTAAAAACAGCCGTTTCCTCGTACTAATTTGAGGCTGGATCCACATGAAAGCCCACACCAATTTGGAGCCCACATATTTATAAATAATAATAATAATAATAATAATAATAATAATAATTTATTAGTTATAAACATCATATGCCATCCTCCCTCTCTTCCTCTTCTTCTTTTTCCTGCTTGCACTGCTTCTTCTTTTTGTCTTCTATTATCGTCTTTCTTTCTTTCTTTCTTTCTTTCTTTCTTTCTTTCTTTCTTGTTTTCTTTCTTTCTTTCTTTCTTTCTTCTGTCCTCTTCTTCTTCTTGCCTCCAAGCCTGGTAGTTATATGTTCACATCCACCGCGAGCCTGGATTATTTGGTTTCACTGATATGAGATCCTATCTTGGGCATGACAAGAATTGCCTGTGTAGTAAAGGCAGCCGCTGTAGTTTTGACTACATCACCCACCGATTACCGATGCATAAAGCAATGGCAAACTACTAAACGTAAATTTGATAAAGAATCACAAACAGCTAAAATGCTGGAGTTAACTGCTACGTTCTGTAAAGGATATGCAACTAACTTTCAACCCGTATATTAATTAATTATGAATAATTGTATGATCTGTTTCAGTCACGTCCAATATGTATTTCTATTTCAAGGATCTCCCCGCAGTAGTTGACCAGAGCAGCATTGACCTGCTTCTGATTGGCAGCTGTGGAAATGGGAAGAGCGCAACCGGAAACTCCATTCTGGGAAGGCCAGCGTTTAGAAGAACTGCTTCTTCTAGTGTGGATTCTGCCTGCTCCGCCTCGTCCATCAAGATGGAGTCCACCGAATGTGCTGGTAAAGTTGTTAATGTAATTGATGGCCCGAGTATAAATGTTTCTGGAAATATCACACCAGATGAAGTTGGGAAAATTATTGAGAATGTTGGTAAATCTTTGGAACTGTGTAAGTGTTCATTTACTGCTTTGCTAATTATTTTGAAATTTGGGGAACGTTTTACGAAACAAGAAATAGAGGCACTTCGAGTGATCAAGGCTGTGTTGGGGAAACATGTTGTCAGAGAGTATGGGGTGTGTGTCATCACCTATGGCGACGGAT
The DNA here is from genome assembly GCA_014155875.1 of Cepaea nemoralis. NCBI lineage: Eukaryota > Metazoa > Mollusca > Gastropoda > Stylommatophora > Helicidae > Cepaea > Cepaea nemoralis. The sequence continues at coordinate 47,780 of JACEFZ010027034.1, read as the reverse complement.
TTGAATACTCTATGGAAGAAGCCAGGGACTCTGGTGAAGAAATGACATTTGAAGGCTGGTTGAAGGAACAAAAAGGCGAGGTGACAAACTTGTTTAAGGAATGTAACTATAGATGCGTGCTTTTTGACAATGTCACCAAAGATGGTGAGAAAAGACAAGCCCAGCTAGATAAGCTCATGGACATTCTTCCAAAGGGGAAGAGATACTCACAGGATGCGTTTTTACAGGCAATGCACGGCACCCAGGAACTTGAAATGGAGGCGAGCCTCCCGACCTTTTTGAAGGAAGCACAGGTAGAAGCTGATAAAATTAGAGAATTGATAGATCAACACGAAGAAATAAAGATGCATGATCCAGAGGCAAGAAACATAAAGTTGAAATTGCGTGAATTGAAGGAGAAAGTCAATAACATGAGAATCAGTTCTGTTGAGCTTGAAAGCCTGAAAATGTCGCTTAACGTACTGGAATCCAACCTGAATATGAAACTACAACGATGGGAAATTGAAAGAGACATTGAAATGAATCGTGTTGTCCATGGCAAAACCTTAGCTAGATCTTCAACAGCAGCAATGGCGGATCAAACAACAATGGCTAACCGTAAGACACCACATGACTGGGACATGGCTGCGCTGTTACATTTCAACAAGGACATACCTGCGCCCTCAGATTTCAACAAGGGCATGTCTGCGTCCTCCAATTTCAACATGGACATGGCTGGGCCCTTAGACTTTGCTACCAGCATAAAGAAAACTGGTTCTAGTGTTGATAACAGCAGACATGCAAACACAGAATCCATGCAAGGCTTGCCTTTTAACGACAACCCTAAGCCTACAACATCACAGATACACGAAACTGGTATCACGGATCAGCACTCCGACCCATCTGTCAATATTCAGAGCTTCGTGATTGTCGAAGAAGAGATGGTGCAAGGAGTAGGCAATGCATTTGATTATCATTATATTATTAAAGAGCGAGTGATGAGTGCCTATAAATCGCCATAATACGGATATTATTTCAAATGGTTATTTCATGAAGGTCTGGTTATTTGATGTGATGCTCTGGTTATTTGATGTGATGCTCTGGTTATTTGATGTAAGAGTCTGGTTGTTTGATGTGATGGTTTGGTTGTTTTATGTGATTTTCTAGTTATTTGATGTGATGGCCTGGTTATTTCACGATGGTTTGGTTATGTCATGTAGTGGTCTGGTTGTTTCATGTGATGGTCTGGCTATTCCATGTGACCTTCAGGTTATTTCATGTGTTGGTCAGATTATTTCATGTGCGTGTCTGACTATTCCATGTGCTGGTCTGGTTATTTAATGTCATGGTCGTGTTATTTCATGATAGTCTGGTTATTTATTGTGACAGTCTGGTTACTGGTCTGGTTATGTTATATGCTGGTCCCGTTATTTCATGTTATCGTCGTGTTATTTCATGATAGTCTGGTTATTTCTTGATGGTCTGGTTATTTAATGTGACAGTCTCGTTATTTCATGTGATGATCTGGTTGTTTCATGTGACATTCTGGTTATTTCATGAGCTTGTCTGGCTATTTCATGTGCTGGTCTGATTATTCAATGTGCTGGTCTTGTTAATTCATGTGCAGGCCTGGATGATTCACGTGCTTGTCTGGTTAATTCATTTCATGGACTTTCATGGATTTGTCATGGATTTCACGATGGTCTGGTTGTTTGATGTGATGGTCTGGTTATTTCATGTGCTGGTCTGGTTATTTCATGCGTGTGTCTGCCTATTTCATGTGCTGATCTGTTTATTTCATGATTGTCTGGTTATTTCATGCTGGTTGTTTCATGTGATGGTCTGGTTATTTCATGATGGTCATGTTGTTTGATGTGATGGTCTGGTTATGTTGTTTATTTGAGAGCAGGCACGCTTGTGTGTGAGTTCCTACAATTGCAAAAGCAAAACGTCAGCTTACACTTGCCATCATATATTTAAAACAAAGCAAACAGTGGACTTAATACAGTTAGTTGCATATCCTTTACAGGACGTCTCAATCAACACCAGAATTGTTTGCTATTGTAATCTCTTGGCTAGTTTACCTTCAGTCCCTTATGTATTCCCTTATGTATGGCACGTTACACCCTCCTTAGGTATTTATAATGCCCATGTTAAACACTGCCTCAGTGAGTCATTTGTTATTGATTATTTTTCATGCGTTTTAATGTTCTTTTGTTGTCAAAAGTTGCTTCATAAGTGATGTTGAATGAAAGAATGTATGAGAGGAAATAGAGAAGAAGGGCAGAATGTCAGACGGGCCTGCGTGCCCAATTCTTAACCCTTTGAAAATAAAGACTTATTATTATATTATTATTATTATTATTATCAGTAGTTTGCTAGTCCTTTTTGAACGATCGGTCCCCATACCATTCATTCATTCATTCATGCATTCAGTAGCATGTCCTTTGCAGAACCTCGCTCCCATAACAACCTTCCGGAAAACCTCTCGATCATAAGAAAGATGTCCCGCGTCCGATACACCCATCTGGAGATCATCTTCTCTTTGGCCTTCCTCTTCCTCTCTTCCCAGGCATATACCCCTCCAATATTGTTCTCTTCAAACTTTCGTGACGTTTCAAGTGACCAAAATATTTCAATTGTCTTTGTTTTATCGTCTTTAATAGTCAACCTTCTTCAATATTCAGCTCTTGAAGTATTGATGCATTTGTTCTTTTCTTTACCCAAGATATTCTTAGAACTCGTCTATAACATTTATATTCAAAAGCATTTATGCGCTGTTCAGCTTGTTTAGTAAGTGTCCAGGTCTCACAGGCGTATGTTGCAATGGGAAAGATGCATGCTCTTAAAAATCTAATTTTTGTAGTTCTGTCTGTCCCATTCCATAATTTATTCAGTTGTTTTAGTCTTTGAAGAGCAACTGATAGTCGTCATTTAATTTCTTTCATTGTATTACTATTGTTGGTAATCAATGACCCAAGATATTCAAAATTTTCCACCCCCTCCAATTTTCTCCCTTTAATGTATATTTTTTTCTCCATAGTGGTTTTATCTGTATGTATTATCTTTGTTTTTGCAATGTTAAGATACAAGTTGTGATTTTCAGTATTCAATTGGGTTGAGGCTATTAGGTTTTCCATGCCATTCTGTGTTGTGGATAGTAATACTGTATCATCAGCATATCGAATCTCTGGTATGTCATGACCGCCGATATTTAGGGCATCATATAGCTCCCTATTTATATCATCTCTTACATGTCTCATTATATTTTCGGTGTACAGGTTAAACAAATAGGGGGACAGCACACATCCCTGACGGACTCCTTGCTTGATGTCAAACCAATCTGATGTCTCACCATCTATTCTAACCGCTGCTTATTGGTCTAGATAGAGCATTCTTATGAGTTGTATTATATGTGGTGGAAAGCCCATATTCCTCATGATTTCCTAAAGTTTCTGATGTTACACACTGTCAAATGCCTTTGAATAATCCACAAAACATGAGAATAGGTTTACATTAAATTCTCTGCACTTCTCTATTATTAAACGCATATTGCCCGTGAAGGTTAACCCGGTCAACAAATGCCCGCAGAAGTCGGATGTGTCGGCCTAACTGCGCAAGAACGCAGCTCTGCTGTAAACAGGCACAACGCAATCACGTCCGGAAAAAAAAAACTCAGGATGAACGCAGAAGAAGAAGCAGAAACACATATTGAGAATGTGATCTCTTGTTCCTCTTCCTTGTCTAAATCCATCTTGAACTACGTTAGTGGCATATGCCTGGGTCATTGACAGTAAGGTGAGTGACCTGGCTACGAGTAAAACAATCAACCCTGAGAAATAATGGGGCGATTGTGAGTGGATACGCCTAGGGTGGATGGGGCGAAAGACAGTTGAGTGTTGTGTGAAGTGAGGAGACTTGAAAGTCAGTGAGAGAAGAGACCGACTGCGGGTCAGGTCGTTTAAGAGAGTTGAGTTGTAGATACCGAACGAGTCGGTAGTCCACGGAGAACTGTGTTGTGTGATTCTCCGAGCTGTGAAGGCAGGCCTGAAAACCCAGAGTGGGTTGCATAGTGAGCAGAAGCTCCGACCCAGTGGGTTGGTCGTATTGTGGGAGATCCAGCCGTGGATAGAAGCTGGACAAAATGTCTTGTGGATTTGATATGAAGCAGGCTTGAGAAGGCATTGATGTGTGCGTGTTAATGTTGTGAGGAGGATATGGATATTCGATGGATTATATCTTGTTTTCTGGATATATATATATATATATATATATATATATATATATATATATATATATATATATATATATATATATATATATATATGTTCCGTGAGTCTGTGTTATTTCTGTAATAAAGGATTATGTGCGCCAACTGAATCCTGTTTAATGACTGGTGAATGTGCACTGCGGGGGTGAGTTATATTGCAAGACAGTTAGATAGCTCAACTGACACTCCAGGAGTATCGTTACCTAGACAACGACCAATATCACGCAAAGATCATCAAGAACATCGAACAGTATCATAAAGAACATCGTGATAGTTAGTTTCGTCTTCCATTTTCTTACGAAGTCTTCAGATTATGATTCTTAGTAGAATTTTACTTGCATGACTGATCAGGGCAATAGTTCTATAGTTGGTGCATAATTTCAGGTTGCCCTTTTTTGGTATTGGAATGAAGATAGTTCTCATCCAATCTATTGGCCATATACCATATTTCCACATCTTTTTACATAATGCGTGATAGATGTGTATGCTTTCTTCTCCTCCCACTGTAATTAGCTCAGCTGGTATCTCATCACATCCAGGTGATTTACCATTCCTTCAGGTTCTTTATTGCCCATGCAATTTCGTCTAATGAAGATTCAGGTTCTGTCTCTTCTGTCATTGGCTCATGTAACTCATTCATTTCCTCACTGTCACTCATATCATACATTCCACTGCAATACTCCTGCCATCTTTCTAGAATTTGTCTAGATTCAGTTAAGGTATTTACCATCTTGTCACAGATAACATTCAATTGAGGTTGAACATTTCTTGTAAATAAGTTCATTTCTTTGAACATTTCGTAATCTATTCCAGTCTTATGATATTGCTCTATTCTGGTACAGCAATCTTGTATATATTGATTTTTGTCCTTTCTTGTGTTCCTTCTTATTTCTCGAGTTAAAGATTTATACTTCATCCGGCTGTTATCGGATTCACCTCCTTTCTGTTTCAGTTCCCTTCGTTGTTTTATTAATTCTAACGTGTCTGATGTAATCCATGGCTTAAGTTGCTTTTTCTTGGTCGGAATAAAATCTTTGGCTGCAGTTATCAAGATATCTCTAGCTTGTACTGCCAGTTCATCAGGTGTCATTTCTTCTTGTACAGACATCAAGACCCCAAAACGATTCCTAACTTCTACAGTGTATGCATCTGGTATTTTTGTGAGATCAAACCGAAGTGGCCTTGGTCCTCCGGTAAGCTTTTTGAGTTTTAATTTCAGATCTGCTTCTAATAACTGATGATCCGTATCACAGTCTGCACTTCGTAGGGTTTTTGTAGATGTTATGCTTGATCTCCATCTTCTTTGTATTAAACTATAATCTATCTGATTTTTGGTAATACTGTTCGGGGACTGCCATGTGAAGAGTCTTCTTGGGTGTAGGTTAAAAAGTGTGTTGGCTATCATTAACTCATTTTCTGTGCAAAATTCAATTAATTTGTCACCTGCATCATTTCTATTTCCCAATCCAAATTTTCCTAAAACGTGTCTCTCATTTTCAGCTCTTCCTGTACCTACTTTTGCATTAACATCTCCCAGTATTGTTGCTATATCATTATTACCAATCTTATTTAATGTGTCTTGTAGTGTGTTGTAAAAATCTTCAATTTCGTCCTCCTCTGCTGTTGAAGTAGGCGCATATAACTGTACGAGTGTTGTGTATTTTGGACGGCCTTTAAGTCTAATAGTGAGGATTCTATCACTAACTGGGTTATATCCCAGTAAAGCTTTTGCAGTTGTCTTATCTAAACAAAATGTCACTCCACTCTGGCCTCCGACGTCTCTACCAGAATAAATGAAAAGACTTCCATTTTCAGTTGTAAAATGTCCCTTGCCTTTCCAGCGATGTTCACTTATTCCTAAAATTGGAATATTTAACATTTCAATCTCATCACATACTACTTTAAGCTTCTCCTAATACTGACTTCTCACATTCCGCGTTCCTATTCTCACTCTTTTTCTTAGTCTGACACAGGGATTTTCTTGGTAACACAGTCAGAATTAACTCCGTCATCACAATTACTAGTACTGGTCAATGTGTTACACTCTTCCCCAGTGTTATCTGATCTGCATGGCCTGGGGGTCTCGCCACCAGATCTCTTTCTTATTATGTTTTCTCTCATGGTTGTTATGGTTTCTTGGCAAGTTTTGCAGAAGGTAGTTTGCCATTGCTTTCCTTCTGGGCAGTGACTGTACTAGTCGGTGGCCATAGCCATTGTCTCTACTGATGAGATCATCTGCCTATCGCCGCAGAGTGCAAGACCATAGTCAACAACAATCTGTCGGCTGCTCTCACACTCCATCCACCACCATTTCGTAAAAAAACAATGCCAAATCGTCCGCAGCTGTGTTTCAAACGCGTTTATGCGAGATTACAAACTGCGCCCATAACTCCTTTGCCGAGGATCCGGCCGGACTTAATAAAGATGCGTATTACTTAATTCAGGCGCTGGAACTTCAGTAACCCCTCGCCACGAGGCTTAATAGCATAAGTGGAAGAAGAATAAGAGTAATAACAACTGAATTAATGTATTTCAAAAATATAGACATCGTTTTGGTTTCAAAGTAAAAGAGAATATATTAGATAGCTAGTCGCGGTTTCAACCTCACAGCAAAGGGTCGTCCCCATAATGCTCCGTATCTGGACCGGTCAATATCATACAAAATGCTCCTCACAGGCCCATGTGAAAAGTGGAAAAAAACACGAGTCTCGACAAACCTACAACCCGCACAGCTATACTTTGCAAAAGTCAGCTGCCAGAGAATACATATCGTTTTCTTCGTCTGCGTTCATCCGGAGTGTTTTTTCAGATGTAATTGCGGTGTGTCTGGTTAGGCTCCCTTGGGCCGAAACCCTTAAGCTAATAATCCGACTTTAGCCTGCATTTTTGACCAGGTTAGCATTCCTGGAGACTCCCATTTTTGTGGTGCCGTCCACATCCCAGCTGGTCAAGTTAGAACGGTCGAAGACTTCACGATCAGCCCTCAAGGGAAGGCAGGGACAGTCCATGGCATTTTCCGCCATTCAGGGTGGCTTCCATAGTTGCAGAGCCGACACATAGCGTTCTGGTGCTGGGCTCACCGAGGGAATCGCCACGTCCTGCTCATGGCTGCTTTAATTCCTCACTTCAATGTATTGGGCCTTTCGTTCGCTACGTGCCGCACCTCGCACAAACCAGGGCCGGCGGACTGCAGATGGTATCCACTCAGTGAGCTTTCGTTTCGGACAAGTGCTTAGTCGCTGTGCCCGGAAAACTAAATAGTTAGAGCTGTTCCGGGCACGACGGACATTCGGAAAACTGGCTAGTCAGAGCTGTTCCGGACACAAAGGTCATTCGGAAGACTAGATAGTCAGAGCTGTTCCGAGCACGACGGACAATCCGAAAACTAGATATTCAGAGCTGTTCCGAGCACGACGGACAATCCGAAAACTAGCTAGTCAGAGCTGTTCCGAACGCAAAGGACATTCGGAAGACTAGTTAGAGCTGTTCCGCACGAAGGACAGTTCACTCAGACTCGTATGCGTTGTGCCTGGTTTATTTGTGCCCTTAGGCCAGCACATCCGACTTCAGCGAGAATATATATGAAAGTGAATCTGTTATGCCAAGCTCCAACACAAGTCTCCCACATCCCACTAGTCTTTGATCGTCAAGGGGGGAGGGAGAACTATACAACACAGTCCCCCTGGAGGTGGTAATTTGATACACGACGGGGAGACTAGTCTCTGTCCCAGGATAGATGCTCCCATAGATGCTCCCATAGATGCTCCCATAAATGCTCCCATAGATGCTCCCATAGATGCTTCCATAGATGCTCTCATAGATGCTCCCATAGATGCTCCCATAGATGCTCCCATAGATGCTTCCATAGATACTCCCATAGATGCTCCCATAGATGCTCCCATAGATGCTTCCATAGATGCTCCCATAGATGCTCCGATAGATGCTCCCATAGATGCTCCCATAGATGCTCTCATAGATGCTCCCATAGATGCTCCCATAGATGCTCCATAGATGCTCCCATAGATGCTCTCATAGATGCTCCCATAGATGCTCCCATAGATGCTCCCTTAGATGCTCCCATAGATGCTCTCATAGATGCTCCCATAGATGCTCTCATAGATGCTCCCATAGATGCTCCCTTAGATGCTCCCATAGATGCTCCCATAGATGCTCCCATAGATGCTCTCATAGATGCTCCCATAGATGCTTCCATAGATGCTCCCTTAGATGCTCCCATAGATGCTCTCATAGATGCTCCCATAGATGCTCTCATAGATGCTCCCATAAATGCTCCCATAGATGCTCCCTTAGATGCTCCCATAGATGCTCTCATAGATGCTCCCATAGATGCTCCTATAGATGCTCCCATAGATGCTTCCATAGATGCTCCCATAGATGCTCTGATAAATGCTCCCATAGATGCTCCCATGGATGCTCCCATGGATGCAGGCCCTTGCTGGGACTCCAACTACCCGTAAACCAATACATTACACATAAGGTGTTAGAGCTGAGTCTCTACTTAATCAATCGATCGATCAATCATTCAATCAGCCAACCTAGCAAACGAGTAACCAATCAATCAATCATCAAATCAGTAAACCAAACAATCAATCAAGCAATCAATTAATTCATGAATCAACAAATCAGTCTAGCAACCAACCAATCAAACAATCAACCAACCAACCAATCAACCAACCAACCAATAAAACAATCAATCAACCAACCAATAAAACAATCAACCAACCAATTAACCAACCTACCAACCAATCAATGAACCAACCAATGAACCAAACTACCAACCAATCAACAAACCAACCAGTCAATCAACCAATTAACAAATCAAGCAACCAATCAACCTACCAATCAAACCTATACTTGTTAAACGTTTGACTGTGAGTAATACTTGATTTCCAATCGCGCCCCTCTTTTCATGAAACAATTGTTGTTAATCTATCATCTCGTAATTGATATCTATATATGCTTATAATGCTTTTAGCATCACTATTTTTGCCTAAATGAGTCCTTTAAGAGATATGCGAATGAGCTAATGTGGGAAATATTGAGAGATAGGAAAGGCAAAATGTTAGACGGGTCTTAGTGCCCAATTGTTAACCTCTTTAAAATTAAAAATCTTAATTTCTTTTATAAATCTTAATTTAAAAATTTTAAAATCTATGTTCCCTTTCAATTAAAGTAGAGAACAATGTAGGGAATGCAACAGAAAAGCATGTTTTATCCTGAAATAACAAGAATAAATTTGGGTAAATAGGTTAAAGTGGCCAGAAACTAATAATAATAATAATAATAATAATAATAATAATAATAATAATAATAATAATAATCATAATACTGTTTCCCGGGAAGGTTAACCCGGTCAACAAATGCCCGCAGAAGTCGGATGTGTCGGCCTAACGGCGCAAGAACGCAGCTCTGCTGTAAACAGGCACAATGCAATCACGTCCGAAAAAAAACTCCGGATGAACGAAGAAGAAGAAGATAATACTGTTTCGATGTAGTGATGCCAAACAGGGTAAGATAGAACCAACCATGAATACAATATCAGATCGAGAAAGGTATGGCTAGTTAAGGAAACATCTATGGAAATAATATTACAATATGGAAGAGCATCAGGGCACAAAGATAGAGATTACTAAACCGTGGCATCCACTGTTGATTCCTGCCGGATGGTCACATCCCATCGTGGTAACTATGTGACTAATTATTCTTTTCACTTTAATGAATACCCATGAGTTTATGCTCGTTGTTTCTTCTCCCAAACACACCCTTTTAATTGTATATTGCCATATACGGCTGTATTTATCAACATACGCTTGCTAATCATGGAAAATTTGTAAACAGGCGGAAAAAAACATCCATGGTAGGCTTGGAGATGTGGTTTTATAAAATAATGCTGAACAATCATTGGACTGCTAAATTGAGCAACCCAGTCATTTTGATGGAGGCTAGGTCGCAAAGCCAACTTATTACAAACACCAGAACGAGGCAGTCATTGTTTTTGGTCACATTATGAGAAGACAAAAGCTTGAATATGTTGTAATAACCGGCAAGATGTGTGCAAAGAGAGATAAATGAAGACAACGTGAACAAATTCTTGACAGTTATGTGATTTGATCCGTGCCGTCGGAGACCGCAATTTGTGGAGAATAATTACCCCTGATGTTATGGCTTCTGATTTGGTCTCTCCTCGATACGTTTAGAATTCTTTACAGGCATTGCATTAATGTTGTGCCACTTGTTCTGTCCTCGTTAACGAAGTTGATAGGAACTGGATATTTAATGTCATGAGCGGAGTCGGACGAGGGTTGACCCCTGGGCTCATAACCTGCTAGGTGTGGAAATAATTGGCCTATTATTCCTCTGTGCATCCAGGCCTACAATGTGAGATGCCTTATAGCTTCACAGACCCATAACATGAAACTATTTGGGGGCAATTTTTAATGTTTCCTTCCTCATTTGTTATACTCGTTCAAATCTAACTTTGAAACACAATACTGTAGGAAAACAATTGATCGTCGCTCTGTATGTGTCAATTGTTACATATTTGTTCTGCAATAATTGGTGACTTCTGTTCAATCAATTAGTTTCCTTTGTTGTATCCATCATCTGAACAAACAAGGTTTGTTCCATCAAACATATGCATACCTCGTTGTATCAGATCATGGTCTACAGAACATAATGTACTAAACATGAGGAATGCAAGAGTATATATTTGTTATTGTTGATCATGTTCTATGGAATATAACGTTCTAAAAATGAAGGTCTATAAAATATGGATCTAGCGCCGCATACCCAATGCGCCTTAAAGCAAGTAAATAGGTTGTTTACTTTCACTGAATTATTAATGAAGATATGGGATGGGCTTATATGATAGATTGTTATTATTATTATTATTATTATTATTATTATTATTATTATTATTATTATTATTATTATTATTATTCCAAACAATATTATTTATCCTACTCAATATTTTAGAAGAAAGCCGGACTCTCCTTTGGGAAAACCGGGTTCGATCCCTCGGTAAGGTGTGGGATATTTTCTGTCGGGGGCAAAAAGAAAATCCTAACCTGCACAGTTCGCGGCGACTGCACTAGCCAGGCGGCCTTAATTCCTCAGGCTCAAAGATCCCCCTGCCATACACCGCAAGGTACTATATTGGCAGTAAATGACAGTTGAAGTTAAGTGTTTTCAATTGTGTGGGCCTTTGTGTATTCATTTACATCATTCCTCATCATCATCACCACCTTATCATCATCTTTCTCTTTTGCTGTCAAGCATCGTTGACTTTCCAGTTCCCTGTGGGTGGCACTGGAATGTGTCATTTCATGTTATTGAACATTGTCTTTGGTGTAAATCCATTTTTTTCTCTGTCATGCAATAATTAGAACTAATTTCATTGGGACAATTTACTTTTTCATTGTGTGCAGTTTATTCACTTTTATTATTTATGTTTATGTGCATTCCTAATGGTTGCATTGACTTGTATCGTACTATTATATCTTTCGCGTAAAATATATTTGTTTTCTTGTTATTTATTCGTCTGTAGCTATCTAGAGCTCTATGTTCGTAACATGTTATAAATACATATATTATGTTACGATGTTGACGAGTGTATCCACAATGAAACAATTAAGTATATTTGCTTTGATGTTTCGGTACAGATTACTGCTATACTTATGTAAGGGAGCAACAGCTGAGCTTTTATGGTTTCGGCAGATGTATGAGGATTGCATCGTTTCCAATTTTCTGTTTATGACATCATTAGATTTAGATGTATAGCAGTGTTGCCTATTTTCTGTTTATGACATCAACAGATTTAGATGTATAACAGAATTGTCGATGTTCTGTTTATGACATCAATATATTTAGATGTATAGCAGTGATGCCAATTTTCTATTTATGGCATCGACACATTTAGATGTATAGCATATTTGCAAATTTAGACTAATTGAATTGTTTGCGATTCTATTTTTGAATATCGTGGTGTTTATGTATATTTATTGCACTCTAGTAAATAATGCCATAAGACCCTCTCAGAAATAATTAACCAGACACTCATTTTGGGCACACGAAAGTATAGCAAACTGAGGCTGAAAATATTAAAGAGATGCCAGGATATAGTTTACATAGTTTAATTGAGTGCGGATTGATTTCTTTTCTACGGGTATTATCCCATATGGCTCGGTCTCTTTCTACAAGCTGGCTAGGCGAAAGCGTCGTACAAAGCACGAATTCCGTCGCTCCAACGACGATCTCCAGTAATCTCCGAGAAAACTGCACTAGTGAACCGAATGTCCGTGTTTGGAATCTGTCAAAATGTCGTAAACAGGGATATAAAACTGGGGTTCAGACAGGTAGAACAGTGCGAGCATAAATAAGACAGAACTCTGAGTTCAATTATCGTCGTTACTATTTTATTACGATGTCTGTCATTTGGCGAATAAATTTCTCGCACGTTATTTACAATATTACATACATTTCCATCACACAAAGCAGACAAGTATTTATACACAACATGTTAACTATGTCTATCGCTAATATCTTAAGGATCTAAGTAATGTCTATCCATGTGTCTCCCTCTAAAAGCTACACCCTCTTCCGTCAATGTCCAGTTGCCGTCTGACCTCTCTTTTCTCGTGAGAAACCCCTCCATGCACCTCGTGGGGTTTCACTTTTCACGCTTATGCCGGGTTGTGGGTGGGCGTACTGCGTAGTTAATGTACCGTTTGGCATCTGACTCGTCTTTCTAGACTGTTCGAGTCTCTTCTATTCTCTCCCCTATTCATCCCCTGGTCCTATGTCTATTCTCTATCTATATTATTATCCCTTGTCTACTCAAGTGGGACCTTGACAGAATCGAACCCACATCCTTCGGATCACGGGGCAGGCGGCTTAGGTAATTAGCCAGGGAGAGTCCCAGGATGTAGTATGTCCATACTTGTGCGTGTTCTAGTGGGCAGAGAGCAATTAAAGGACTTGCAGTGCTGATACTTCTAGCGCGATACGCCTAACCGGGTTTCGGGATGAGATGATGTTGTTATGGCATAGTAGGTGACACAACGTGTATTGATTAGCACTCATGTTAAGAATAGAAAACACGTTGATTTTATAATTATCTTCTTCTTCTTCTTCTTCTTCTTCTTCTTCTTCTTCTTCTTCTTCTTCTTCTTCTTCTTCTTCTTCTTCCTAAAGTCCATGCCGTTGTACTGCCAATAATTTCTGAAAACCAATGTTCCTCCGTGACAAGATATTCAACTTGCCATGATCTTCTCTCTCAATCTCTTCTAACACTACCCTTGTTACAACATACTCCAGATCCAGATCTACACTTCCTTCTCTTTCAGTCTTTATAGATATGAATTGTCTGTCGTTCAGGTGCACTCTCCGCTCGATGTTAGAGTCTTCGTCACATCACTTGTATCATAAAGTAGCTCTACACACAGACAGGCAGAACAGCTGTTCTATCACTCTGTTCTTTGGACTTTATACGTTGTGCAGAACATCAATGATATGCTAGAAATCTTCGCCCTGGCATCGATCGTAGGATGTTATGACTACAAAACAATGCATTTTCTTAGTGAATGTACAAACAATATGTCGCGTGATTGATTACTTGGCACAAGTCGCTGAAAAAGTTCGTGTTACATTCAAAATTAATGTGGGGATAACAAATGTTTCACATTCATACAATACTTGTGATGTGGTTTAATTGCTTCAGCAAAAGTATTATTAATTTATTCACTTCATATGAAATGTAACTGTGAAGTATTCACACGGCGAGTTATTAACTGTTGAAGTCTGCTCTTGTAGCTTTTATTTATATTGAAAAAGTGCAAGGCGCTGGAAAAATATAGGATTGCTTGTTTTGTACTTATGAGAGAATGTTTCAATACAAATTCATGTTGAGGTTGATGCTAATGATACTTGTGCTGTCTCTGACATGCCATGTTATTAACAGGAACACCCGATTCTGGCTTTCTATCATCGTAGTGTGCCATGCCGATAAATATGGGCGGTCATGTTTCGCAGTCTGAAGTGACGCAACATGATTTTCTAGGCAACAATGCTGATGTCATAATATAGCTGTCAGTTCTTGGGTGGACAATTTAATGAAATGTTACTCGTATTAAACTAACTTTATTTTGTGCTGTGTCTGAAAATCCCGCTAAACCTTTCCAATGTTGCATTTCTTTTACATGTTTAAAATATACTGCTATTCCTGGCATGCTCAATTACAAGAAATGATAATGATAACGATATGCTTCCTATAATGATGCCATCGACATAGTCATTGGTTCTTGGTTGGACATTTGAACATATTCAGGGCCAAACAAAAAGTTAGTTTTCACCACACAAAAATGGGTGGCGTAGAATGGGAAATGGGCGTGTGTGTGTCACTGTCATGACTTAAACATTGTTACGTCATATGGTAGCAGACATGTTGTATTACATATCAAATTAAAGGTGGTTGCTTAGGGGAAATTTATGTATTCGTATTTTAACTGATGTCGTCATTAAGAAGAACGAAGTACCACATTGTAATATACAAGTATACTTCAACAAATGCCCGCAGAAGTCGGATGTGTCGGCCTGACGGCGCAAGAGCGCAGCTCTGCTGTAAACAGGCACAACGCAGTCACATCCGAAAAAAAAAATCCGGATGAACGCAGAAGAAGAAGAAGATATACAAGTAAATGGGAATATTCTTCAACAAGTGAATCGATACAATTATCTCGGAACAGTCATAACATCTGATGGGAGATGCCTTGAAGAGATTAGAACAAGAATCGCCGTGACGAAAGTAGCCTTTAGCAAGATGAAAAACATTCTGACCAATACAAAGATGTCAATTGAAACGAGAAAAAGAGTGTTGAGGGGGTGCATAGAGCCTGTTCTTTTGTATGGATATGAAACTTGGACAATGTGCAGTCAAGCTGAAAAAACATTTGATGGCTACAGAAATGTGGTTTCTGAGGAAAATGCAAAGAATACCATGGACAGATAGAAAAACCAATGACCAAGTACTACAGGAGACAAATGAAAATCGTAGACTGATTAGAGCAATTAGACGAAGACAGTCAAAATGTTTTGGACATGTTATGAGAAGAAATGGATTGGAGAACTTATTGACAACTGGCAAGATCGAAGGGAACAGACCAAGAGGAAGACCGAGAGGAAAATACCTGGATGGCTTGGCCACGTGGCATGGACGAGACAGGAACACTGAGCTGATCCATGACTCTGGTGATCGAGTGAAATGGCGAGTCATGACCGCCCACGCTTTCCGGCATGGCACATGATTGATTGATTTTAACTGAGACAGCGGTTTGCAATTACAACATTTAGGTGATATATAAGCCCTCGGCAGATACGGGAAAGTCGTTAAGACGATTAATCTTTATATGTTCAGTTTTAGTCTTAGTCGTTAATCTTTATATGTATCTTAATCAGTTAATAAAAGGACTCCGACCCATCTTTATCTTTTGTAGCATATTCAACCTATCTTCTGATGTGTTATTTGTGAGGATCATTTTGACTTTTCTTATATTGCAATTCCCTTAAATGTTTCACTTAACGGAGTGTTTAATCAGATGTTATAGTTATTGCTATAGGCAAGGGGAGTATTGGTGATGCAGTGGCTAGAATTCTTGCCTGCAGGCTCGTTAGTCATGAGACCGCATCCTCATTGAGCCAGCTTTAAAAAATTTACTGGGGCTGGAAATTCGATCCGGTCTAAAATGGATACCAAGAAATGTACTAGGAAGTAAATTCGGCAAGCTTAATATATTGGGTGCGTCTTATACCAGGTGCCGATTGGTCAATACAGTATGTAGCAAGCACCATATATCTAGTGAGTCCTGGTAGCACAGTGATCACTCTTGCCTGCTGGCCTGGTGGTTATGAGTTCGAATCTCAGTCGAACTGATTTTAAAAATTGACGCGGGCTTCCTGATCAACCAAGATTAAAATAGGTACCACAAAATGTATTGGTAAGCAAAGGCGGCTTGTGCGATATTTACTACACTGCATACCGAGTGCCCGATCGGATTTTATGAAAATATGGGAATAGCATCGTCTACCCAATATGTTATTATTTGTTTTGCGCTTTTGCCATATACTCACGGCTTGGACATGGGGTTTTGCCTTCTATTTTTAGCATAAAGGAATGTGTACATATACATTGTTATTGTTATTGGCAAAGGTGTTGTGCCCTCACCTATCTGTAAGTAAAAATAAAAGAAGACATGTATTGGCGATGGCTTTTCGTTATTATTTCAACTAGTTAATTTGTTTACTTAAATTAACTCAGCTGGTATAGTCTTTTATGAGAGTTAGATAATGAAACCAGAAGTGCTGTATCTAGCATGTACTGTTATATGCATGTGGATCATGGACAATAAGCAGACAAGTTGTGAAATACCTTGCAGAAAACCATCGTTTCTATGAAACATGGGTTTTTCTTCAGTGTTTCCAGAACTTCGCTCCTATAACAGCCGTCTGGAAAACTTCTCGGTCAAAAGCAGGATGTCCCGCCTCCGATACACCTGTCTGTAAGATTTTCTGCCACACTTTGCACCTATCTTCTCTTTGGTTTTCCTCTTCTTCTCTTCCCAGGCATATACCTCCATTATTGTTCTCTCCAAACTTTCATGACGTTTTAAGTGACCAAAATATTTCAGTTTTCTTTGTTTTATCATCTTTAGTAGCAACCTTCATCAATATTCAGTTCTTGTTGTATGGATTCATCTGTTCTCTTCTGTATCAAATATATTTATAGAACTCGTCTATAACATTTATATTCAAAAGTCTTTATGCGGTGTTCAGCTTGTCTAGCAAGTATCCAGGTCTCACAGGCGTATGTTGCAATGGGACATACCATCAGCATGTGCCATGCGGATAAGCGTGGGCGGTCATGTTTCGACATCTCACTCGATCACCAGAGTCGTGGATCAGCTCTGTGTTCCTGTCTCGACCACGTCATGTGGCCAAGCCATCCAGGTATTTACTTCTCTGACTTCCCATTGTTCTCTTCCCCTCGATCTTGGCAGTTGTCACCAATCTCCAATTTATTTCTTCTCATAACGTGACCAAAAAATGTTGACTGTCTGAGTCAATTTTTCTAATCAGTTTATGGTTTCCATTTGTTTCTTGTAGGACTTGGTCATTGGTTTTTCTGTCTGTCTATGGTATTATTTACATTTTCCCCAGACATCACATTTTCATAGCCATCAGATGTTTTTAAGGTTGTTTGCTCATTGTATAAACTTCACTTCCATACAATAGTACAGATTCTAAGTAGCACTTCGGCACTTTTTTTCTCGTTGCTATTGACATAATTTTATTGGTCAATATGTCTTTCATCTTGCAAAAGGCTCTCTTCGCCATTGCAATACTTATTCTAATCTCTTCAAGGCATCTCCCACCAGATGTTATGGCTGTTCCGAGATAGTTGTATAGATTCATTTGTTGAAGAATATTCTCATTTACTTATAAATTACATAGTGGTATTTCCTTCGTCCTGGTGACGACCATAATCTATCTGTCTTCTTATAATTCAATTCACTGTGTGCAACAACCACATCTACTAATTGTTGCAGATCCTGCTCACTGTCTGCAATCAATACTGTATCATCTATATATCTAATATTATTGATGTTTCGTCCCCCAAAGATAATTCCATTTATATCTTCTACATTTCTGAAAATAATTTCACTGTTTAGGAAAAAAAAAGATCTGGAGACATTACACATCCATGCCTTACACTTCTCTTAACAGCCTTACATTGACCTACTTCATTATCAATTTTTAGGGCAACTTGTTGTTTCCAATATATGGTTTTTATAAGTCTAAGTCCTTCACATCAATTTGCAGATCTGCAATCATCTCTACCATATTGGCATGTTTTACTCTATCGACAGCCTTTGTGTAGTCAATAAAGCAAAGATGTAAATCTTTGTTTATTTATATAGAGCGTTCAGTTACTATTCGCAGCATATACACAGCATTTACTGTACCCTTGCCTTCTGCAAACCCACATTGTTCTTCTGCTAATTCAGGCTGTATTGTTTTCCTAACTCTTTGCTTGATAATTCTTGGCAAAATCTTCTTGATGTGACTTATTATACTAATTGTTCGATGTTGTATAGAAATAGAAGGGGAAATTCTCAACCAAGTGGATAATTTTAAATACCTAGGGGCATTTATAACATCAGATAGAAGATGTACAACAGAGATTAAGAGCAGTATAGGGCAGACAAAAGCCGCATTTCAGAAAATGAAGAGTATCTTATGCAATAAGTCGCTATCAATGAATGTAAGAAAGAGAGTACTAAAATGCTATATAGAACCAGTTTTGCTGTATGGCAGCGAATTTTGGAATGCAAATGAACAAATTAGGAAGAACTTAGAGGCAACAGAGATGTGGTTTTTAAGACGAATGTTGCGAATTCCTTGGACTGCCAGAGTAACTAACAACGATTGCCTGAAAGAGGCTAATGAAGCTAGAGCACTATATACAACAATAAGAAAGAGACAAACAGCTTTCTTTGATCATGTAATGAGAAGAGAGGCATTGGAGAACATTGTGACAACTGGAAAGATCGAGGGGAAGAGAAGCAGAGGCAGACTAAGAGAAATTATGCTAGACGGATTCAGACGGTGGCATGGAGAAATATCATCAGCAGAGTTGATCCAGAACACCAAAATACCGAGATCTGTGGAGAGCCATGAACGCCTACGCCAGCCGACAGGGCACTTGATGATGATGATGTTCGATGTTGATCACATTCCAAGACGCCTGATTTCTTTGAGATTGCAAAAAATTACATAATTCAGGAGGTATATCTCCGGTATCATATATTGTGTTCAGTAGTTTGGTATGCATTATTTTAGTCTAAACATAGATACCAAGACATTTTCAGATGAAGTGATATTGGTTACATTACCCATTGGGTGACGATGGGTCTATGATATGGACCTACTACTCATATACACCCGTTCTATACCCATACTATACCCATACCATACCCATAATATACCCATAATATACCGATGTATAGTTTCTTCTATATGTAAAGTGTGGTGTGCTTGTGTAATCTGGGGGAAACGGTTGATGGCAACAATAATATGGTTTTCGGGGTAACTTTAAAGACAAAAATTAAAGAAAAAAAATATGAAAGAGTCCTCAAAGAAGCAGATGAAACCCATTAATTGATTAGAGAAAGTAAACGCATAGTCCACATCCATTTTGTGTGCATGTTTTGGGGAGAAATGAAGGTGTAAACGTGGTGACAACTAGCACACTTATGTTTTAGATTATGGAGAATACGACACACACACACACACACAACAATTGCCATCGTGATTGTAACTGACTCAGAAAGCATGCAGACGAGGCTGAGGACGGGCAGGCTTCGTGTGGAGTGGCTTTGCTTCGCTTCGGATGTCACGGGTGACAAGCATCATCTGGATCTTTTCTCCGGGGCATGCCGGTGTGCTGGGAAATGAACAGGCGGACAGATTGGCTGGCTCTGCAGAACTTGGTGGAGTATTGATACTTGACAAGGCAGACGTGGTTGCGGCCTTGTGGGAGCACGTGCATACCTCGGAGGAGCAAATGGATCATCATGGTCTGGCAAGAATGAGTCAGCGAGGAGTGACGAGGGGATCTGGCCAATGCTCAACGCTCAGAGGAAAGGCGAGACGGACATATAATCACATTGCTACTGGTACTATTAGTGTTGGAACTCTTCGCTGGCTGCTGAGGATGGGGACGAAGCGCTTATGGGAATGCCCCGAATGCTGTGATGTCGATTCCTAAATCAATCAATCAATCAATCAATCATAGTTTTAGATTATGTTATTTGGCTTCTATAGTTAGCACCTGACGGGTTGAGTGGAGACAAGAACCGTCATCACAGCAATCCGTACATTCCCATATGTGCTCCGTCCTCATCTGCAACAGCCAGTGAAGAGTCCCATTACTAATGGTACCAGCTGCAGTCCAATTATGTGTCCGTCTGGCCTTTCCTCGGAGTCCTGAGTGTCGGTCAGATCCTCTAGTCACTCCCTGCAGCACCATTCTCTCCAAGCCGGGATGATCTATCAGTTCTTCTGCACACAACACATGACCCCAAAGGTCCCCGACCACATCTGCCTTATCATGCACCAATACCCCACCGAGTGATGTAGACCCAGCCAATCTGTCCCACCACATCAGCATGTCCCGAGGAAAGATCCAACAGATGCTCTTTATTTGTTTAATTGTTGAATGGAAGCCTGCCAGTCTGTCCGAAGCATGTCTGTCTCCGCCTTTCTCAGATGTATGCAGAAATGTATAGCTACACGGCTTGACCAAATGGTAGAATCGGGACAAGACCAGAAACTTCATGAGTACTGGATGTGACATGGTGATCCAGAATCTTCCACGCTCATCGGCATGTGAAGCCGCAGTAGCACATCTTAACACTCTGAATTTTGATGTTTTGCTACTTTCCTCTGAGATATTTGATGTCACAAACCTTCACAGTCTGCTATTTAATGTTTTACAACTTCATTCTCTGATACTTGATGTTTTACAACTTCACACTCTGATACTTGATGGCCTGAGCCTTCACACTCTGATTACGAAAGGCCATAGGCTTTATACTGTGATATGCTAATGCCTTAGATTTCATACACTGATATGTGAATGCTTAAACCGTCACACTGCTATAGCTGTTTTCTATAGGATCTCATTTGCAGTAATTTTCTATGACTTTCAGCAATAATGTTAGAATTAATGGCCTATATACTGCAGTAGTTGCTAGATCGTGGGTCAGCAGCTCGACACATTGCGGCAGTACAACGCACGACAACTGTTAACTTGGTAAACTACATCCGGGTTCGTTTTAAGAACTTGTAACTGAAGGTCTGGTAAGTCGAATTTGAAATCACAAAGCCATCACCAGTTTCATGGAGACAGCGTGGCCGAATGGATTAGAGAGCTCGTTCTTAAACTTCACATGTTGATGTAGTTGCAGTTCACTTCCTTTTTTGATGGCATAATTACACCCATTTGTGTTTACAATGAAAACCAGGGAAACACACCTGTTACAAAGAAGAATGTTTGCAATCTTGACTTTACACTGAATGAAGCTAAATAACTGCTATAGCTGTTTTCTATAGGATCTCATTTGCAGTAATTCTATGACTTTCAGCAATAATGTTAGAATTAATGGCCTATATACTGCAGTAGTTGCTAGATCGTGGGTCAGCAGCTCGACACATTGCGGCAGTACAACGCACGACAACTGTTAACTTGGTAAACTACATCCGGGTTCGTTTTAAGAACTTGTAACTGAAGGTCTGGTACGTCATGCAGGTGTTGTGTCGAATTTGAAACTACAAAGCCATCACCAGGTTTCATGGAGACCAGCGTGGCCGAATGGATTAGAGAGCTCGTTCTTAAACTTCAGGCATGTTGATGCTAAGGTAGCAGGTTCACTTCCTTTTTTAGACTCCATAATGTACACCACGATTCTTGTTTACAATGGAAAACCAGGGACACACCTGTTTACTTATAAGAAACATGTTTGCCAGATCTTGACGTTTTGGCGACGACAGAAGCTAAAAATAAACTGCCTACACTGTCACGTGGTGAGCACCTGCATAGGAAAAGACGGGGGCCGGCTGTTACAAATTTACCCCCTTTGCCGGGATTTTCTGGAACATCCAACATCAACCCGCATCAAAATGAAGTCAGGGTTGCGCCAGACAGGATTTGAGCTGTTTGATTAAGGCGGGGAAAAAAAACCTTAATATAATGATAGTAAGATTTATGCATTTGGGATTGGCTGTTGCACAGAATGCTCAGATTTGCAAAAGTAGGATGTGAGTCTGCAGGATGATTCTATAGTATATTTTTCTATAGTGCATTCACATTTGTTTCCCTCCATAAAAAAATCCATATTTCAGTAACCAACTGAGGGAAAATGATGAGATTTAGCATATAACCTTATCATTATGTTCACCCAACAAAAAAAATTGTTGTTCTGGAGATTGTACAGCAGATTTCAATGTTTGTTTATATGCGGTATATAATTTGCGGGTCAGAGATTAAGTCCATAATTTTAAATGTATTACACCTTCAGCCAGAAAATCAGCGTTCAATGTGGAATATTCTCCGTGGTTCACGGGATTGACCTATGGCAAGAACCCCGCGCTGTTTAAACTGGGAGTGTTCAGAGATGTCGTTAATGTGGGTTCTTTCATGAAACCTGATTATTTAAAAACAAATCTTACCACTTATCGCTAACATTGGAATGTGTGAATATTGTTCAATGGGATTGAATGTGAAATTTTGTACACCTCAAAGCATCGCCATGAAGCTGTACACATATTTTTGTCAAGAAGCTGATCCCAGGAAACTGTTTCATACTATAACAAATTCCGAAAAAAAGAACAGTGCATGCAATGGGTTTGAGTAAACGGTCATTTCGTCGATGGGTGCAAGAATCTGGAATTAAATCACAACGCAATAACCAAACGGTAGGTAGAAAGGTTATTGTAGACACCTTTCACAAGGATGTCATAAGGCGAGCTATTATAAAAATGCTGGATACCAAAGAAACAGTGACTGTAAGAAAATGTAGGGTTTGGTTGAGAAAGAACAATAACATAGAGCTATCCAAAAAATTATAAGGACATTAGGCTTCACTTTTAGAAGTACAAGGGAGGTTGAAATATCCTTTGCAAGCAACCGCATTTAGGAGCCATGAGAGGCACATACCTACGTGAAATAAGGGAAATGCGCACAGAAAATTATGGCATAGTGTGTTTGGATGAAATGTGGATCAAATGCGCACAACACAAGTGATAAGGAATGACAATCAGTGGATGGACAGATAAAGCGATATGTGCCCAGTAGTATAGGACAGCTTTTGGTCATGGTCCATTCTGGTAATACGCATAATGGCTTACAACAGAATGCTGGGCTCGTGTTCGTATCAAAGCATACAGACAATATGGATTATCATAATAAGATGAATGGTAATGTATTTAGAGAATGGTTCGATAATACTGTGCTTCCATCCCTAGATAGACAATCGTGTCCTATTATGGACAATGCATGATATCAATGTTGTTGCCCAAGAAGACAAAATACCTACAGCATCGAGCACAAAGGAAGCAATAAAGATATGGCTCCGATTGGAAAACTTACCATTTCCAGAAACGTATTTCTAGCCAGAATTGTTGTCCCTTGTAAATCAGACGCCAAAAAAGCAAGAAATATCAAATCGACAAGTTGATAGAAGAGCATCGTCATGGGTGCTTGAGACTTCCGCCGTACCATTCTCATTTTAACCCTATAGAACTTGTGTGGGCTAAAATTAAAGGACAGGTGGCAGCTGACAATACTATATTCAAATTATCTGACGTCAAGATACTAACCCAGTCCACGCTATTAAATATTGATAACAGTTACTTGAAAAAAATGTGAGGACCATGTGTTGAAAGAGGAAGATGACTATTGGAGAAAGGATGGATTGAATTTTATGCACCCGAGAGCAGTCATCAACCTACTGGAATCGTGCGACACAGATTACGGTCTGGACAGATCGCAGACATCAATCTACATGCACACCTACTTGGAAATGTTTGCTCCAACTATTCAGAAGAAAAATTGAAGGCCCTTAACATGACAGCATCGGCACAAACAATACAACTTGTCAATAGCAACAGTTTGTATTCTACAGTGATGAATTTTTAATTCCGTAAGCCCTCAACGGTGAAACAACTGGCATTGAAAAAAAAAGCTCTAGACGCATTGAATACCAACCGAAGAGTGATATTGTGATGGGAACTGACATATTGTGGCATAATAAGAAACGTGAGAAGAAACACGTTGTCAAATGAGGGGACAACACACGAACATATGAATCATTCTATAAACTTCAATGAAACGAGGACCAACATCTTGACCGTTATGAAGGAAGCCCACTACAGAGACATTCACAGCTATATTCGTCGTGCAAAACAAGTAATCATGTTCTGTCTCAGCAGAGTAGACATTGCACCCACTCCCATACTAATCCGGATACGCCTTGTGTCGTCATCTGAATATGCGGGGCATTCAATACTGTAAAATAAGTTTGTTAGCGAGAAATCACAAGTGTTTTACCAAAACATCAAAGAAATGTCGCCGCTTTCCATGATTTAAGTTGCTCTTGGATCTATGAAAGGCTTATTCCTTCAGTGGGGGTAAATATAAGACGGCAGAAAAATTTCATAACGATGCAAAAGTTTTCGAAATAATTGATCGTGAATGACGGCATTCATTTCTGGACAGACTATAGCTGGGAATATATATGTCCTATATGGCTGAGGGAATTGTTGTTTTCTGTTGTCTGACTGAAACTGTAACATAATCAAATTCTCTATTGTCGTCATCATGGAGAGGCCGAATTATCGATCAACAATGAAAGGGATCCGTCTTTACATTGTTTGAAGTGCGGGCCTCAATCAAACATCTTTTGCCCTCCAATTTCCAGGCAACCCCAGAATTTGGTAATTCACCCGAATGGCTTCTCAGTATAATGGATGATGACCTGGCCAACTACTGATGAATTTTGACAACATGAAGATTGTCACCTCTTGAATTTTGACAACATTAACATTTTTAGCTCTTGAATTTTGACAACATGAACATTGTGAACTCTTGAATTTTGACAACATGACCATAGTTTACTCTTGGATTTTAGTAACATGGATATTTGCCAATTCTTGAATGTTAGCGCCATGAACTTTCTATCTTATTTCCTGTGATTTACAAATTGTGAACAGTTTAGATTTGTTCCGGTAAATAATTTTTGGATAATATATCGTGGTTCTGGTAATAAATACTTGGACTATTTTTCTTACATCCAGTGGTGTAAGAGACGATATTTTAGGATTATTTGAGGAGGAAACATTGTCACCTGAATTTATTAAGTAGGATAAATATTAGAGTTATAATTTTTCCTTTTCTTGGGTTTTCTTTATTTTTATTTATTTTTTTGTTTTTGTTTTTAATTTTGTTAACATATGAACATGCATGTTACATACCCCATCTCCCCATGTTATCCCATTGTATACTCTTATAATTTATAGAGTGAGTTGTTTATTTTCTCGTTTACTTGTTTATCATCATGTGGTGTTAACAGTACATGCATACACAACCATTATGGGAGCATAAGGTGGCAAGGAGAAGGAAAACATCAATATATTTAGAGCAGATTCATACTTTCCTTGATGTGGTAACTTCCTTGGGCTCTCGTGACCTTCTATTGGAAAACTTTCATTCTCCACCCCTAGGGTGTTTCTTCAGCCAACTTATCGGTTTTCTAGATAGCCGGTCTAATTGAAGTGAGTATTCTTTCCCCATATCAAAAATATATTTACCACAACAGGTCAGCTGGGCTAAAATGTTGACTTCTCGTCCATGACTTGGGGACGTAAATTACAAGTACCTCAGATGTCGGACTGGTGGTAAGGGACACTGGTAATAGGAAAAACTAATTTACATGAAAACATCAATCCAGTGTACTCAGTAGAAGTTGTAGCACGTTTATAGAATACGCTTGAGCTCAACGCAAGAGAGCGCAAAAAAATATGGTTTCATGCTATAAGATAGACAGTAGCTAGAAGGGTCGTGTTAGAGGAGGAAGCTATGGCTACGTAATCAACTGGGCACTGGAACTATATGTGTCCATACCCATGTCATGTCCGCAGTGCTGTGACGCCATTGTTGATTGAATTGTGACCAAAACACCCATGTTCATAAGCTTCCCAAAATATGGCCAAAAGCTGAGTGCTAAATTTTAGAACAATCTGTTTTAAAGACCTCTTACTGTACAAACAACTCATGAATATGCTTGAGGCAATACAAAATGAAAGATAGGCAAGTTAGTTAATAACACGTTGGGTTTGGAAGAGAAAAAGTGGATTACGCCAAGGA
The DNA here is from genome assembly GCA_014155875.1 of Cepaea nemoralis. Lineage (NCBI taxonomy): Eukaryota > Metazoa > Mollusca > Gastropoda > Stylommatophora > Helicidae > Cepaea > Cepaea nemoralis. The sequence continues at coordinate 21,534 of JACEFZ010027034.1, read as the reverse complement.
GTATTTTGTTTGAGAAATTTGGTGGAGAAATATACAGAGAGAGCCACATTACTATGTATCTGTGCTTCAGATACTATAAAGCAACATACTATAGACTTGTCTACAACAACGTGTCTCCTACTGCTGTTTGTACTACAAAATCAACTACTACTACTACTACTACTACTACTACTACTACTACTACTACTACTACTACTACTACTAATATTACCACTACTACTACTACTACTACTACTACTACTACTACTACTACTACTACTACTATTACCACTACTACTACTACTACTACTACTACTACTACTACTATTACCACTACTACTACTACTACTACTACTACTACTACTACTACTACTACTACTACTACTACTACTACTAATATTAATACGACAACAATTGTACTGCTGCTGCTGCTACTACTACTACTACTACTACTACTACTACTACTACTACTACTACTACTACTACTACTACTACTACTACTACTACTACTACTACTACTACTACTACTACTACTACTACTACTACTACTACGACTGCTAGCTCTACTGCTGCTAACTTTTAGCAGTTCCTCGACATTTAACAGCAAGATACTGTTTCCAAACAAACATATTACAAATGGACATAAAACACGGCTACTGTTTTAATATTGACTATAAACGCTCTTACAAGTTACTTTTCGTCAGTTTACATTTTCAATGACTCAAGAAATTGTCATAGGCTACATTCGAGTGTTGCCATTTGGACGCTTTTCGCACCAAATTTAGTGCTTTCTCAAGCCATTTAGTGCCAAAATTTGCATTTAGCGCGGTCGCGCGAATTTGTTGCTTCACAATATTTTTAGGTGCTTTTTGGTGCTTTTTCGAGTGGATAAAAATTACTTTAAAAAACTCATTTTGGGAACTCTACAAAGCCGAATTTGAATTGAAGCGAGGGAGTAAAACAGTCTTAGTAAATTACCGCGCAATATTCAAGTAATTTAACTCCCTTTAATACGATTTGGTTGAAGTGAGTGACTGCAACGCGCACGCAATATGCAATGCGTTAAAAGATTGTTTAAACACGAAGTGGACTTGAGTTGCAAAGACAAGCTGCACTCGGCACTGCCAATGCATCTGTCATGACAGATGTAAACAATGGAGTATATTCAAAATTAAAATCCGAAGTTCCTCATCTGGTACTAGTTAGGTGTGTATGTCATTCCCTTCAGCTGGCAGTGTCACAGGCTGCAGCTGCTTGTCTGCCCAGGAACATAGAGTTCATGATTATAGAAACATTTAACTGTTTTTCTCACTCAAGTCTTCGTCAAGCAAAGTACAGGGAGCTTTTTGCTTCAATCAATGATGGACAACATCCGCTGAAGTTTGTTCAATTAAGCCAGACATGATGGATGTCCATTCAATCCGTCCATTGTCAGAATATTACAACAGTGGGTCGAGCTCAGAACTTATTTCTATATAGCAAGACTCAACATGCGCTGTTATATAGCAGAACTTCTGAATTCTATGTTTAGCGACATGAAAATCTATGTGTATCTCATATTTCTCAAGCATATTCTCGGAGAAGTTCAAAGTGTGAATAAGAAATTCGAAGCATATATACAGGATCCAACACAATTACTCAGCGACCTTGTCCAACTCACTGATTCTATCAGTTCAAAGATTGCTATTCCTGGGAAACAAAATAACAGAAAGGATGTTATTCAATATTATTTAGATCCTACTCCCAGTCTAGGTTATGAGTTTGAGAAAGAAATAGCAGGCTACCAGTTTCCTGATGAGAATGAAATTCGTGGAATGTGCATCTATTTTTTAATAGAGCTCTTGACACAGCTGCGTTTACGTTTGCCCGATAACGTTCGAGTGTTGCAATCCATGTCATGTCTTAGTGGAAGTGAATGTCTACAGCCAATGAAGCCGTGTATATTGGATCTTGCTAAAATGTTTGTAGAAGATGCAGCTACTCTCACCCGCATCGATTTCCAGTGGAAAAAACTTCATCATATGCAGTGGACACTGACCTCTGATACACTTGGACTGTGGGCAGAAATAGCCTCATACAGGGATGCCACCGGTGAAAATCCTTTCCAAGATCTTACAGATTTAGCTTTAACTATGCTCATTTTACCTCATTCTAATGCGGACGTGGAGAGTATTTTCAAATCAGATGGGAGTTATAAAATCAAAATTGCGGAACAGACTGAGCATCAAAAGTTTGACAGCTGTTTTGACTATTAGATATGGAATGAAAAGATATGGCAAATTCTGTCATGATTATAAACTACCTAAGGATATTCTACGAAAAATTGGATCCCAGGAGGCATATACACGTTTCTTTCAAACATCGTCATCATCATCATCATCATCGCAGGAGCAAACACAGCAGGAAATAACTACAGAAACTGAAGAGGAATTGTGTGACTGTGATTTGGCAGATCTGGAATAAACTTCATTCTAATATTCAGTGATAATAATAAATTATAATGTGCTACTTTATAACATTTTGAATGAATACCACCAGTCCTTGTTGTAGTGCTTTCCCAAAAAATAGTATTGCAATTTAGTGCTTTTTTGGCTCGATGGTAGTTCCGATTGGGATGTGGAGGATCTGGAATAAACTTCATTGTAATATGAAGTGATAATAATAAATTATAATGTGCTACCTTGTTACATTAGTAATAAAAACAGTTGGTGCTTTTTTTTTTGTGCTTTCCAAAAATATTTGGTGCTTTTTTGGGTCGATTTTGGTGCTTTTCCATCAAAAGGAGATGGCAACACTGCTACATTATTCCAGATCTATGGAAACACTAAGCAACTGTAATAGATTCGAATCACCACAAGGCCGTGGCTGGGACAGTAGGACTGTAGTTTTCTTTAGGTCACGTGGTATTGTATAGGCCGATACATTGAGAACTGTTCGTGGCTCTGTGATATTTTCTTCGGCTATGTCGGTTTAAAAATGAGAATATACAGCTAGTAAATTAGTAAGTTGCCTGTCTCCCTGACTTAGGTGTTAACGTCTTTCTCCGTAATCCCGTATACTCTCGTTTTTAACGTAATGTGGGCGAGAAACGATAGCGGTTCTCGCCGGATCTGTAACTTACGGGGCATGTGAGCCGGTCGCTCAGAAAGTAATCGTACCTAGTAGGCCTACAGCAGCTGAAAATGCTGATATTGACTGCAACGTTCTGTAAGGGATATGCAACATTTTTTTTAAAAAAGTTAGTGAGTATATGCACTTCGTAAGTTAGTGTCAACATATACCTTGTAACTTAGAATATAAGCTTCGTAAGTTAGTAAACATGTACGCTTCGTATGTTAGTGAGAATATACACATAATAAGTTAGTGAGGATATACACTTGGTAGGTTAGTGAAAATATACACTTTATAACTTGGTGAGAACATACAATTTGTATGTTATTGGGAATGTACACTTCGTTAGTGTGAATATACACTTTGTAAGTTAGTGTGAATATATATTTTGTAAGTTAGTGTGAATATATATTTTGTAAGTTAGTGAGAATATACACTTTGTAAGTTAGTTGAGAATATACACTGTGTAAACTAGTGAGAGTATACTCTTGGTAAGTTAGTGAGAATATACACTTTTTAAGTTAGTGAGAATATACACTTTGTAAATTAGTGATAATATACTCTTGGTAAGTTAGTGAGAATATACACTTTGTAAGTTAGTGTGAATATACACCTCGTAACGTAGTGTGAACATACACCTCGTAAGCTAGTTTGAATATATACCCTGTAAGTATGATGGAAACGGATTATGGATTATGTGGGAAGATTGGTATTATAGCCTGTTAAGAAATTAATGCCTTCATTCACGATCAATTATTTTGAAAATTGTCTGTTGCATCGTTATGAATTTTTTCCTGCCGTCTTATATTTACCTCCACCCAAGGAATATGCCTTTGATAGGTCCTTAAGCAACTTAAATCATGGAAAACGGCGACATTTCTTTGATGTTTTGGCGCGGAAAAAACAGTGAATTCACGCTAACAAACTTGTTTTACAGTACCGCAACCTCAATTCGGATGACAACACAAGGTGTATCCAGATTCTTATGGAGGGGGGGGGGGGTGTGCAATGTGTACGTAATATAAGTAAAGACAGAATTTACAGAGGCATGGGATAAATAATGTGGAACCGAAATGGAATTGGACAGGAAAGTAGACAGAATATATGTCTTACCTTATAATTAATGTCCTTCTTGTTTCTTCAGCTTCTGGTTAATAATGTGTACACAAGGAGTCGTGTTACTAGGATGCATTTAGCTTTTTATATGGAGTTCGTGATGGCTTCCAAACAGCTGTGCGTTAATGTGCGTATGGAGTGACCATAGATGATACAGCAGTTTAGTCATCACGTGTCAATTTTTAAGGATCTGTTCAGCTGTCTGTGTAGTTTGTTCGCACGTGTACATTGGTGACAGAACCGTTTTGAGTCTTCGTAAAAGATTGTCTACTCTGCTGTTTACTGTTCAGAGACGGGACATGATTATTACCTGTTTTTCTCGACGAATATAGCCGTGAATGTCCCTGTAGTGGGCTTCCTTCTTAACGGCCAAGTTGATGGCTCTCTTTTCATTGAAATTTATTGATTGATTCGTATGTTCGTGTGTTGTCCCCTCATTTGACAACGTGTTCGTTCTCACGTTTCTTGGAATACCGCACTATGTCAGTTTCCACCACAATATTACTCTTCTGTTTGTATTCAATGCGTTCAGTAAATACCAGTTGTTTGTCACCGCTGAGGGCTTGTGGAACTGAAAATATATCACTGTAAAATACAAACTGTTGTTATTGACATTGTGCTGTTGCTGTAAGGTTTAGGGCCTGTAATTCGTCTGTATAGTAGAGCAAAATATCTCAGTAAGTGTGCACGTGGATTAGGGTCTGCGATCTGCCCATACCTTAATCTATGTCGGACGATTCCAGTAGGTTGATGACTGCTCTCGGTTGTATAAAATTCATTCCATCTTTTCTACAATAGTCCTCTTCCTCTTTCAACACATGGTCCTCACATTTTTTCCAATAACATTTATCAATATTTAATAGCGCGGACTGGGTTAGTATCTTGAAGTCAGACAATTTGAATGTAGTATTGTCAGCTGCCATCTTATCTTTAATTTTAGCTCACACAAGTTTTATAGGGTTTAAATGATAATGGTACGGCGGAAGTCTCAAGCACCTATGGCCATAGTCTTCTATCAACTTGTCGATTTGATATTTCTTGCTTTTATGCGCCTGTTTAACAAGGGACAACAATTGTAGCTTGAAATATGTTTCTGGAAATGGTATGTTTTCCATTCGGAGAATATCTTTATTGCTTCCTTTGTGCACGATGCCGTAGGTATTTTGTCTTCTTTGGCAACATTGAGATATGATGCATTTGAATAACGAAGACACAAACAATAGATTGCACGATTTATTGCCTGGCATATTTCGCTGCATCTCGTCAGGTACATACTGCAGAAATCACACAACTTACGTGAAATTAACTAGATAAATCCTTCAAGTTGAAATATACACAATTTCGCACAGTACTGTCACTTATCTACCACGGTAATTTTAAGCTGACTAACATGTCTTTCTGTTTACACAATTCTGGCTTGCGTTGATAGATCATAATTGCTTCTGCAAATTTTAACAAGCGAGTATTTTGTGTTCTAAACAACATAAGACGAAATGCAGTGTCTCTGGACACAACGTGGCCACTGGCGACAATGTGCCTGCCGATTGAAGACGCCGGGAGCTTCCGGTGTGTCGGCTCCTCGCGGCTAGCATCTCCTGTGTGTTGTATCTTGTTGACCCATTGAGGTATGTGTTCTGACACCCGTTTGTTAAGCTGTCTCTCCGTTCGACCAATGTAAACGGCCTGGCATCTACATGTGAATTGGTAAATACAATTGTTTGTGGCGTACAGAGGAACAGGCTCTTTGACTGTTGGTGTAGGAATGGGTACGGTTTTACATCTAATGACTGGAGTTGCCGCACAGAATGTTCGACCTACTGCTGTAGTAAGCCGGTCTTGTAGACGTTGCATTACGTCATCCCCTCGAAAGGTGTGCTGGATGAATACCTTGAGTTTAGGGACTGTAGTTACGTCTGCTTTGGGTTTGGGCTGTTGGCAATGGCGCTTTATAAATCCTGTGGAGTACCCATTCAGGTTTAAGACATTCTTCAGAGTTTCAAATTCCTCTGTCAGTGTGTCCTGGGTGCATATCTTTCTAGCACGGTCAAACAAGGTCCGTACTAAGCCCCGTTTGTACTGGACAGGTGTGAAGCTCTGAAAATTTAGGTATTGGCCAGTCCATGTTTCTTTGCGATACACCGATCTTTGAATTGTGCCGTCTGCTCTACGTCTCATTAGAATATCTAGGAACGGTAACGCTTCGTTGTGTTCGTGTTCCATAGATAGAGAGATGTTTTTATGCGTCTTGTTCATTGTGGCCTGAAACGATGTTGCTTGTAGCTCGTCTGTGGTGATAATTAGTATATCGTCCACATAACGCCGGTAAAAGGCCAAGTTGTTGATGTCTGAGGATCTCTTTTCTTCTAAGTGTGCCATGAAGATGTCCGCTAGAATAGGACCAAGAGGACTCCCCATGGCCACTCCGTCAATTTGGCGGTATGACTTAGTTAGAAAATTGAATTGGATGTTGGCGGTACATAGTAGTAGTAGCCTCTCCAGAATAGGTGTTGGTATGCCTAATTTTAGTTGTTTGTCTTCAATGCGTTCCCTTATTATTTTCACTGTCTCCTCTAATGGAACGTTAGTGAATAGGGAGGCTATATCCATGGATGCCATGTGTTTGTTATTTATGTCCATAGTATCCAATAATTCCACCAGTTGGAATGTATCTCTGAGTATTTTTGGATCGAAGGACTGTCGTACTGGCTTTAACATTTCGGCTAACCATCTCGCCATTCGGTGTTGTGCAGAGTTAACCATGGACAGGATAGGTCTTAGCGGGATGCCGGGCTTGTGAAGTTTGGGTAGACCGTACATCTGAGGAGTGTGCGAGCCACGTGGTGTGAGCGTTTTTGCAGTGGCCTCACTGATGAGTCCCGCATTCACAAGTGACTGGACCTCTTTCCTCATTATAGCATCCAGGTCCTCCGACTTGTTTACTTTTTGATCTATCCTGAATTTGGATTCATCTGACAATATTAGATCTATTTTTCTCTGGTAATCTGACATGTCCATCAGTACTGTACCGCTCCCTTTGTCAGGTTTCAGTATGACGAGGGTTTTGTAGCTCGTCACCACAGACGAGCTACAAGCAACATCGTTTCAGGCCACAATGAACAAGACGCATAAAAACATCTCTCTATCTATGGAACACGAACACAACGAAGCGTTACCGTTCCTAGATATTCTAATGAGACGTAGAGCAGACGGCACAATTCAAAGATCGGTGTTTAGAACACAAAATACTCGCTTGTTAAAATTTGCAGAAGCAATTATGATCTATCAACGCAAGCCAGAATTGTGTAAACAGAAAGACATGTTAGTCAGCTTAAAATTACCGTGGTAGATAAGTGACATTACTGTGCGAATATGTGTATATTTCAACTTGAAGGATTTATCTAGTTAATTTCACGTAAGTTGTGTGATTTCTGCAGTATGTACCTGACGAGATGCAGCGAAATATGCCAGGCAATAAATCGTGCAATCTATTGTTTGTGTCCTCGTTATTCAAATTCACTACGAGAAAACATTGTTTTGAATATGATGCATTGTCCATGATTAGAAAAGACGGTCTATCAAGGGATGGAAGTATTGTATTCTCAAGCCAATCTCTAAATACATTACCATTCATCTCATTATGATAATCCCTATTGTCTGTATGCTTTGATACGAACACGAGTCCAGAATTTGTAGTAAGCCATTATGAGTACTACCAGCATAGGCTATGACCAAACGCTGTCTTTTATTACTGGGCACATATCGCTTTATCTTTCCATCCACTGATTGTCATTCCTTTTCACTTGTGTGATGCGCATTGATCCACGTCTCATCCAAATACACTATGTCATAATTTTCTTTGCGCATTTCCCTTATTTCAGGTATAGGTATTGTATCGGGGTCTTCTAAATGACGAGGGAAATCCTCACACCAAAGTAGAAGACAAAGACTAACCCTTAAGAAAGTCTATCCATTGTAGGAAAAGAAGACCGTGTTGGCTCGTAGATTAGGAGTATGGGTTTTTAGCCCAGGAAATGTCAACTTTCCTAACAATGGCACAGGCACCAGAAAGTAAAACTTGAAGCTGAACAATTGGGAAAAGACAGCAGGATTAGTTATCTGGGCTACTACTGCCTGTGATAGAATTACATCCCCTAGAGAATTCTCACTCTAAATAATCAAACATCAATCTTACATTTGCTTGCATAAACTATATGCTAATAAATAGAAAAGTCTAAGAGCAATTTGTAAAGTTACTCAAAATAAAAGTGTAAAGTTTATTTGATGCTGTTGAAGCTGAAAAAAAAAAAGAATTGGCAATTCTCTGTAAGTGTCGGATGTGCCTAGAGCTCCTTCTGTAATTAGTGCTAGTGTCCGACCTAAAGGCTTCAGCGGTCAGTGGATTTTGGCAAGGTTGGTGACAGCTTAGTGCTGCATGGAGCCAGACTCTGCTCTGCTTCTGCCTAGTGGTCAGCCACTCACTGGCTCTTCTCGTCAATAGCTCGGTTATGAAAGCGTGGTGGTGCAGTAGCAACTCTGGTAGCCTCTCAAGCTGAAATTGACACAAAGGCACACTCGTAAGTTTCTGGAGAACGCTTATACCTTCCCCATGACTTTCAGCCTAACCTTCTATAGAAACCTATCATCAGGCAAACACTTCACTGAAGATACAGAAATGTTCTATAGCGGTTCCTTCACTCTATGAGCAGCCTAGATGACATATAGTACTAGACAAAGGAATAGCGACAGATCCTGTCCCTACACAACCTTTGAAGCTTCATAGAAATGAAGACCAATAAAACATGAGTGAGAATTATACTGAATGAAGTTAATTGTTGTGAATCTCTCCTACAATCAACGTGTATCAGAAACACTCATGTCGCATCCTATCTCTCTACTGAACAAAGGAAATAGCCTATGATTAACTCCTATTGATCCCAACGATCACACCTCTCTACTCCTGACACTTCTAACAATCAAGACTTTACTATGAACCATTAAGTCTAACAATCAATCAAGAACTCAATCACCTAGAATTCTGAACAAGCAATCAAGAACACAATCACCTAGCATTCTGAACAAGCAATCAAGAGTGTGATTAGACTAGGAATTGTAAACATTCATAGATCTTCCTGAACCAAGGACTCGGAATAACAAGGTTTCTAATCGACTCAACCAGAATTCTAGTTACTGAGAATTCTAACAGAACCAAGAATTAGAATATAACCAAGAATTATAGGACACATGCTTCTGCACTCCGGTCCAGTGATTTTCACTGCCGTCACAATGCAATCATGGCGTGTACCTCACTAGATTATAACAACACGTGTGTTACTCTATCATGATGACCTTTGTCATTCATGTGGCTAGCTATATTTATATTCTACTAGCTGACCCGGCCCGGCTTCGCCCAGACCCTGGTGGGGAGCATCTCATTTAATTCATATAAGTAGTCATATAAGTTCTCGTTCCCGTTACCGACTATCTGTCTGTCTGTCTGTCTGTCTGTCTGTCTGTCTGTCTGTCTGTCTGTCTGTCTGTGTCTGTCTGTCTGTCTGTTGTCTATCTATCTATCTATGTCTGTCTGTCTGTCTGTCTGTCTAATAGACCCATCCCTCTGTCTCTCCCTCCGTCTATCCCTCCCTCCCTCCCTCCCTGTCTGTTTGTCTATCTATCTATCTATCTATCTATCTATCTATCTATCTATCTATCTATCTATCTATCTATCTATCTATCTATCTATCTATATATCTATCTATCTGTCTGTCTGTCTGTCTGTCTGTCTGTCTGTCTGTCTGCCTGACCCGGCCCGGCTTCGCCCAGTCCCTGGTGGGGAGCATCTCATTTAATTCATATAAGTAGTCATATAAGTTCTCGTTCCCGTTACCGACTATCTGTCTGTCTGTCTGTCTGTCTGTCTGTCTGTCTGTCTGTCTGTCTGTCTGTCTGTCTGTCTGTCTGACTGTCTGTCTGTCTGTCTGTGTCTGTCAGTCTGTTTGTCTATCTATCTATGTCTGTCTGTCTGTCTGTCTGTCTGTCTGTCTGTCTGTCTGTCTGTCTGTCTGTCTGTCTAATAGACCCATCCCTCTGTCTCTCCCTCCGTCTCTCCCTCCCTCCCTCCCTGTCTGTTTATCTATCTATCTATCTATCTATCTATCTATCTATCTATCTATCTATCTATCTATCTATCTATCTATCTATCTATCTGTCTGTCTGTCTGTCTGTCTGCCTGCCTGCCTGTCTGTCTGTCTGTCTGTCTGTCTGTCTGTCTGTCTGTCTGTCTGTCTGTCTGTCTGTCTGTCTGTCTGTCTGTCTGTCTGACCCGGCCCGGGTTCGCCCAGTCCCTGGTGTGGAGCATCTCATTTAATTCTGAGTAGGTAAGAATCCGCTCTGCCTTCAAAATGTTGACGTGAAGATTTTCTTCCTGCAGCTGCTTCTGTATTTGTTGATCAGTAAGCTCCGTTTTTAGCCGCTTGACCACCCATCTGACTGTGTTTGAATCAGTGTTTCTGATTCTGGTGTCTTGGTCCTCCTTCCTCTCACAAGTTTTTGTGTTCGTCTGTGGGTAGTTGTCGCTCTTCTTATTGGTAGTTTCATTGACTGTAGGTTCAGATACTTTATTACAGCTTGCATGCAGACTCTCCAAAGGCAGGTTCGTCTTCTTGATAGTCTGGTCGGTTTTCTCACTATGCATCTTGGAAGCTGCTTGTTTCTTTGTGCTATTACGACGTGCCATTTTCCCCCCGTATCAGGCTGCTTGAAATGTGTAAGGCGTCTTGGCTTGATAGCGCTGAGAAGTGCTGTCAAGCGAATCGTGCCGATATGATGGCGGAAAACACTAAAGATGCGATGATATTGTTCAACATCTTTTAGATAACTTCTTAAGTATAGAAAGATGAGTTACAATGTTATGCATTATGCATTATTTTTATGTAAACTTTGAAAATGCCTTAAAGATTGTATCATTATTTATTATAACTCATATGCCGGTACATAACTATAGACAAAGAGTTTATAAATCTTTGAAAACAATACAACAATATGACTATAAGTTATACAACAATGTTATTAAATGTTATGCCCCTTGAAATAACTTTTTCTAGAGTTAAGTCCCTTCGCTATATATAAATTTTTAATGAAAAATGAAAAATGAAATAATACTGAGTAAGCAGGCGATTTCACACTAAAAAAATATCACAGTTGGCAGCTCTGGAATGAAAGGAAGACGTGTAGAAAATTTCATCTCAATCGGATGGGCCGTTAGCGAAAAAATAAAGGACATACATATTTACATACATACACTTTGTTTTATATATATAGATAGTTTCACAAATTCTACCACGTGGTTAATCCATCTTAACAAATATTGCACTTACAAACCTTCCCTACAATTCCTGACTAATCACCATCATAGACAACAAGCGTATGTACTCCTGCATGGGATTGTCTTGACAATCAACGTACAATCATAGCTTGTCCTAGCAATTTGATACCAACACGTTTCTGACAATGTTAGCAAGTCAATGTTAGCATGGCTTGCGTCATCCATTGTAAGTAATTGATATAAGCCTCTGAACAACTGAATATTCTCTGACAGTATAACAATCCTATACACTATGAAACCTGCCATTAAGATTGAACATTAATCTAGAGACACGAGATCCTACCACCACATAAATAACTGGGAATATCATACAACTGCCTTTCGAAATCTACTAGCCATGGGGATTTCTAATGCTGTAAAGGAACTGGATTATTAGTACATACAAAATGCATATAAATAGTTATACATGTTTCCAACTCACCCTACAATTACTTTATGGAGCACCAAAGCATGGGCCTAACAGTAATGACAAGTCGTATGTTTCGCCTTTTAGCAAGTGTGATACAAATTGGAGTTCGACCGTCTTCGCTAGGCCCGCATGGTGAAATGACAGAATGCCTGCTGGACATGCGCGGGCATGTGTCTACCGCGTTTTCATTGGTCTGCTCCTGTCGTTTCATTGGTCAACCTTTGACACCGACCTCCATGCTGCTGTCTATGTCATGACTAAGCAATTTTTAACCGGTGTCAGGTACACAGTTTACACCCCCAAATAATTTCCTGACAGGAATTCACAAACATAGTTATAGAATTAATATTAAAAGTATGATACATTTATAATTCCATCCATGCTCCTCGACTGTTTGCATAAGCAAAGGAATGGGTGTTTCAAGTGCACCGCGACAGGTATACAGGTAGGTATCTGCGTTACATAGCTCCTAAATGCGATTGCTCGCAAAGGATATTTCTACCCCCCTTGTACTTTCTAAAAGTGAAGCCTAATGTCCTTATAATATTCCACAAAGTTGTTTTGGATAGCTCTATGTCATTGTTCTTTCTCAGCCAAACCCTAAGTTTTCTTACAGTCACTGTTTCTTTGGCACCCATAATTTTATTATAGCTCGCCTTATGACATCCTTTTCGAAGCTGTCTACAATTGCCTTTCTACCTACCGTTTGCTTATCGTGTGTTAGTTTCATTCCCGATTCTTTTACCCATCGACGAAATGACCGTTTACTCAAACCCAATGCATGCACTGTTCTTTTTTCGGGATTTGTAACAGTATGAAACAGTTTCCTGGGATCAGCTTCTTGACAAAAATATGTGTACAACTTCATAGCGATTTCACATTCAATCAAACTGAACAATATTCACACATTCAAATATTAGCGATAAATAGTAAGATTTATTTATATAATCACGTTTCATGAAAGCACCCACATTGACGACACCACAGAACATTCTCATTTAACTGCGCGCCGTTCTTGCCATAACGTGTACCATGAGTAAATTTTTTTTAAAGCGCGGATGTGTCTGGGTGAAGGTGTAATACATTTAAAAATATGGACTTAATCTCTGACCCGTAAATTATATACCGCATACAAACAAACATTGAAATCTACTGTACAATCTCCAGAACAATTTTATTTGGTGCTGGGTAGACATAATGATAAGTTTATATGTTATAAGTTAATGATAGGTTTTTATGGCGGCTGGTCTAGGATCGAAGCTCCGAGAGGCGGACATTTAGAGCATTGCTTTGCTGATCCGGGAGCTTCTGCAGCTTGTCTTGTTCCAGATGTAGAGGTGTTACCTTTCCTCTGGAGTGAACTAGGCAGGCCGAAAGAGGGATGATGCTGCATGGGCAACACATGATCTCTATATTTTATCCCAGGCTTTGTGCTATGGTAAAAGTTATTATGCCCTTTTAAAGCACAAACTATCGTCTGTCAAGACGGCAAGGTGCCAATGATGATTTATATGCTAAATCTCATCAATTTCCCTAAGTTGGTTACTGAGATATGGATGTTTTTATGAAGGCACCCAAATTTGAACAGACTATAGTTGCAAACATTGTTGTCTTTACCACATAATTAGTAGACGAAGGTGTTTATAACTTTTTCATCTAATAGTTCTTCCTCATAGCAGCAGAAGTAGTAGTAGTAGTAGTAGTAGTAGCAGTAGTAGTAGTAGTAGTAGTAGTAGTAGTAGTAGTAGTAGTAGTAGTAGTAGTAGTAGTAGTAGTAGTAGTAGTAGTAGTAGTAATAGTAATAGCAGTGTTGTAGTACATGTAGGGTTGTTTGTCCATCAAGAATGATGATGACCATTCATTACATCCAGCTTGGTTGAAAGTATGGAGCCGTGAGTTCTAAGATGGCTGATAAGGTCTATTTTGGCTCGAAATATTTCAGGAGGAGGATCTCCTGCAGTGATTTTTCTGTCCAACATTTTCTTCACAGCTCTTGCAGTCCTGGTTGCTTCACAAATGACTATATCCTTGCTTAATGATGTACGCCACGAATTTCGGTCTTTGGCAGCAGTCTCCTAGGTGTCATTATAAATTCCAGAAGCTTTCAGTGAGATTTTCAGAATGTCTTTAAAGCGTTTCCTCTGGCCGCCTTGGGAGCATTTACCACAACGCAGCTCGCCGTAAAACATTCGTTTAGGGAGCCTGTGATCTGGCATGCGAGTTAAGTAACCACTCTAGCGAATCTGATTCTTCATTAATAAGTGTGGATAGTGGGCATGGACGCTCTTTCTAGAACTTCAGTGTCTGGGATCTTGTCTTGCCATTTAATCTTCAATAGCTTCCTAAGGCAGACTGCTTGGAAGTGGTCTAATTTCCTTGCGTGTCGCTGATAAACAGTCCAGGTTTCACAAGCATATAGCAGTGTGGATAATACAAGTGCTTTGTAGACTTTCAGCTTTGTCTGCAGGCTTATTCCATTTCTGTCCCTTACATTATTGTACAGTCTGCCAAAGGCCACGCTGGCCTTGGAGATTCTTGCATTCACGTCGCCATCAATGTGGCAGCTTGTGACACACTGCTGCCAAGATAGGTGAATTTGTCCACAACACTTAGTCTATGACCGTTCACCTTGAAATTTGGCACGGTGTGATTATTCCTTAGAGCTGGCTGGTACATAACTACAGCCTTCTCCAAGTTAATATTGAGCCCAAAGTTGGCACAGGCATATGAGAAAGCTGAAACATGTGTTGCATGTCTGCCTCTGAGTTGGCATATAGAGCGCAACCATCAGCAAACAGGAGCTCTCTGACGGTGTCACTGTTAGTTTTGGTTTTAGCTTTCAGCCTTCTGAAATTGAACAACTTTCCATCCATGTGGTAGTTGATGTCTATTCCAATGTCGTTCTTCTCGAAGGCATTCGTTTGTATTGCTGAAAACATGAGGCTGAACAGTGTTGGTGCCAGGACACATCCTTGCTTCACTCCATTGGTGACAGGAAAAGTCCCAGACAGTTCACCACTTTCCTGTACTCTTGCCTCCATAACATCATGAAATAGCCGCGCTATTTGGACAAACTTTCGTGGACAGCCATATTTCGCCATAATCTTCCACAGTCCTTCTCTGCTGACTGTATCAAAAGCCTTGGTAGGGTCAATGAAAGTGGAGAACATTTCGGAGTTCTGTTCCAGACATTTCTCTTGCAGCTGCCTCGCAGCGAAAATCATGTCAACAGTTCCTCGTTCTTTTCTGAAGCCACATTGACTCTCAGGAAGAAGACCTTGATCGAGATGGGCCGTGAGGCGATTGAGAAGAATTCTGGCGAGTATCTTCCCTGCAATTGAAAGCAAGGAGATGCCTCGGTGGTTGTCACAGAATTGGCGGTTTCCTTTACATTTGTGAAGATGGACTATTGACTCGTCCTTGAAATCTTGTGGCATGGTCTCGTTCAACCGTATGTTTGTAAAGACTTGGTGAAGCAGCTTTATTAGGACAGGCCCACCTGCTTTGTATATCTCTGATGGGATGGAGTCAGGACTAGGCGCCTTACCGCTGGAAAGTTGCTGGATGGCTTTGTTTACTTCCACTATGGTTGGCAGGTGGCAGTAGTTGTAGTAGTAGTAGTGAAGTAGTAGTTATTTTAGTAGTGTTAGTAGCAGCAGTAGTAGTAGTAGTAGTAGTGTAGTAGTAGTAGTGTAGTAGTAGTAGTGTAGTAATAGTAGTGTAGTAGTAGTGGTGTAGTAATAGTAGTAGTAGTAGTAGTAGTAGTAGTAGTAGTAGTAGTAGTAGTAGTAGTAGTAGTAGTAGTAGTAGTAGTAGTGTAATGGTAGCTGTAGTAGTGGTAGTTGTATGATATTACCTGCGTAGCAATAATTCTAACGCCTCCGCTAAACAATTGCATTAGTGCACTTATGTAATATCTTTCCAAAGCCATATTGAACTGTCTCCCACAGACATCCACCGTCTTATGAATTAGAATGTCATGTTTATGTCACAAACAATCTATCACTATAACTACCAAATTGACAAGTAGTTAAACAGGTCAGGTGTGACAAGGACGCGTTCGCTAGCGTTCTCGATTACCAGCAAAATGCTTTACCCAGAAAAGGACGGCTGTTGGTAAAATTACTCTTTTCATTTAAATAGCGTTAACAAAAACTTATGTATAGTTATATCATTTAACTTAGCTGTAGGTAAGTTACCTAAATATAAATATTTCCGTCCACATAATTTACTTTAGCTGCATATAATAAGGCATAATTATGATTATTTTGTTCTTGAGAAAGGTAGTGACTACCGAAACGTCAGAGAATTGTGTTGTGTTTTATTCTTATTTATTTCATTGGCATTTGCCTTATCTTTGACGTATTATATTATTACATTATTTTCTTCGTTTTCAGTATTTTAACATGAATTGAGACCCTAGGCAGGTATGTAAAAGTTTGGATACATTGTATTGTATCTATATTTTGTTTTAGTTACATGTTATTTTCGTTACATTTTATTTTAGTTGCATTTAACTGTAGTTACATTTTACATTAGTCACATTTTATTTAAGTTACATTAGTTTTAGTTGCATTAGTGTTAGTTACAGTAGTGATAGTTACATTTTATGTTAGTTATATTTTATTTTAGTTACATATGTTACTTACATTTTGTTTCAGTTACATTAGTTTTAGTTACATTTTAGTTTAGTTACATTAGTTTTAGTAACATTTTATTACAGTAACATGTTATTGATTGTAGTCATATTATAATTTTGTTACATTTTATGTTACAAAATTAAAATGTGACTACAATCAATAACATGTAACTGTAATAAAATGTAACTAAAACTAATGTAACTAAACTTGGCACGCGGATTTTGTTACATTTTATGTTAATCAACGGCGCTATCTCGTAACACCAAAATCACAATATACAAAACACTGATCAGACCAGTTGTGCTGTATGGCTCTGCAACCTGGAGTACAACGAAAGGAGACGAAGCCTTGTTACAATCCTTTGAGAACAAAATTTTAAGACGCATCTGTGGACCCATTAGGGATACACAAAGTGGAGAGTGGAAAAGAAGAAGTATCAAAGACATTTATGATCTGTTTAGGTCCCCGCTAATCACTGGTATCATGAAGGCTAATAGATTACAATGGCTGGGGCATATAGAAAGAATGGAAGATAATAGGGAAACAAAACTCGCTTACACTCAGGAAATAAATGACCGTAGACCCCGAGGTAGACCAAGAAGGCGGTGGAGAGATAATACATATACAGACCTACAAGCACTTGGAATCAACGACTGGCGAGAGAAAATCCACCAGAGAGACGAATGGAGACGGATTGTATGTGCAGCATAAAACCTCAATGGCTCGGAACGCTGAAGAAGAAGACATTTTATGTTAGTTACATTTGCTGTTTGTTACATTTACTTTTTGTTACATTGAATTTGATTTGACCTGATTTCCTTCTGGTCACTTTCATTGCTCACAGAAATCTCTATCACGGCTAGTCTCCTCCTATAGATTACACAAAACCCCTTACACCGACCAGGTTCCAGATGTACCTGCTCCAGAATATCCCCATCTTGTGCTGTGCCGATAAGCGTGGGCGGCCATGTTTCGCCAGCTCACACGATCATCAAAGTCGTGGATCAGCTCTGTGTTCTTGTCTCGACCATACCACGTTGCCAAGTCATCAAGGTAATTACCCACCCCCTGTTCTTTTCCCCTTAATCTTGCCAGTGGTCACCAAGTTCTCCAGTTTATTTTCTCCCGTAACGTGCCAAAAACATCTAGACTGTCTACGTCTAATTGCTCCAATCAATGTACACTCATATATGTATATATATATATATATATATATATATATATATATATATATATATATATATATATATATATTATGTGTGTGTGTGTGTGTGTGTGTGTGCGCGTGCGTTAGTACGTGCGTATGTCTGTTTCAAAGAGAGTGACTAACTTACCTATTAAACACTTCTTTGATGATGTACACGTTATCGTACATTTTTGCTATGTATTTAGATAACCAGGTTCCAGACGCCCATCTCAGAGAATCCTGTCAGGCTTTAACTCATCAGACCCGGGGAATCTTTTGACCACACCGAAGACATCAGATCATTTCCAGGCCAGGTATGCACCTAACGATCTCGTGATGCAGTCAGGAGCTTCAAATCCCCAGAGAGCTCAGTCTATAGACAAAAAGAGTGCAGACAGCCCGCCGGTTGGCGCGCGGAAACCATTGTTTATCAAAGCTGAGAATAATACCACCTCCTACCTTGAATGCAGGTTAAGCGAATTAAGAATTCGTAAGATTGAGACAGAAAAGAACATTTCAGCTCTGTACAAAAAAAAGATTGACAGTTTAATGACAGATGTTGATGACTTTAAAAACAGAATCCAGAATGATTATCATGATGATGCCTTCCGTGGGTACTTTTTGGAAAAGTGCTTACAATTTCAGCGTGAATTGAGGTGTCCTTGGCTTACAGCCAAAAAAAGTGCAGACGGCAGTTCGGTTGACAAGCAAACACCATTGTTTATCAAAGGTGAGAATAATACCACCTTCTGCCTTGATTGCAGGTTAAGCGAATTAAGATTTCGTAAGACTGAGTTGGATATGGAAATGTCAGCTCTGTTCAAAACAATGATTGACCGTTTAATGAGAGATGTTGATGACTTTAACAACATAGTTCAGAAGGATTATCAAACTGATATTTTCGGTAGGTACTTTTTGGAAGAGTGCTTAAAGTTTCAGCGTGAATTGCAGCATCCTTGGTATACATCACTGACTAACAAACAAGAGTATAGTACGGTTATAAATACGTTGACAGTTGCAGATCCACATGAGGCAAAGGCTGTACCCAGCAAACATCCACATGAGGCAAAGGCTGTACCCAGCAAACATCCACATGAGACAGAGGCTGTACCCAGCAAACATCCACATGAGGCAGAGGCTGTACCCAGCAAATATCCACATGAGACAGAGGCTGTACCCAGCAAACATCCACATGAGACAGAGGCTGTACCCAGCAAACATCCACATGAGGCAAAGGCTGTACCCAGCAAACATCCACATGAGGCAAAGGCTGTACCCAGCAAACATCCACATGAGGCAAAGGCTGTACCCAGCAAACATCCACATGAAGCAAAGGCTGTACCCAGCAAACATCCACATGAGGCAGAGGCTGTACCCAGCAAACATCCACATGAGGCAGAGGCTGTACCCAGCAAAAATCCACATAAGGCAGAGGCTGTACCCAGCAAACATCCACATGAGTCAGAGGCTGTACCCAGCAAACGTCCACATGAGGCAGAGGCTGTACCCAGCAAACATCCACATGAGGCAAAGGCTGTACCCAGCAAACATCCACATGAGGCAAAGGCTGTACCCAGCAAACATCCACATGAGGCAAAGGCTGTACCCAGCAAACATCCACATGAGGCAAAGGCTGTACCCAGCAAACATCCACATGAGGCAAAGGCTGTACCCAGCAAACATCCACATGAGACAGAGGCTGTACCCAGCAAACATCCACATAAGACAGAGGCTGTACCCAACAAACATCCACATGAGGCAAAGGCTGTACCCAGCAAACATCCACATGAGACAGAGGCTGTACCCAGCAAACATCCACATGAGGCAAAAGCTGTACCCAGCAAACATCCGCATGAGGCAAAGGCTGTACCCAGCAAACATCCTCATGAGACAGAGGCTGTACCCGGCAAAGATCAACATAAGACAGAGGCTGTACCCGGCAAAGATCAACATGAGGCAAAAACTGTACCCAGCAAACATCCACATGAGACAGAGGCTGTACCCAGCAAACATCCACATGAGACAGAGGCTGTACCCAGCAAACATCCACATGAGGCAAAGGCTGTACCCAGCAAACATCCACATGAGGCAAAGGCTGTACCCAGCAAACATCCACATGAGGCAAAGGCTGTACCCAGCAAACATCCACATGAGACAGAGGCTGTACCCGGCAAAGATCAACATGTCTACACACGACCAGGTCAAGCTTCTGGTCTGGTACATGTGGAATCTGCAGAAGCTCATGGACATGTAAGTTATTCTGTTCAGACTATTTATTTAAGGAGAGAACATCTGACGTTTGGTTTTAACCCCTGACCTGCAGATGTCATGGGAAACGACCCGCGGATAAATTGGCTGGATCTGCATCCCCTGGTAGGGTATTAATGCATGATAAGGTAGATCAGGTTGGGGCCCTTTGGAATCGTGTATATCATCACGGTTTGGAGAGAATGGTGCTGCAGGGAGTGAGTGACCAGAGGATTTGGCAGTCACTCAGAACTCTGAGGTATTCCAGATGGACACATAATTATACTCCTTCAAGTACCATTATTATTGGGACTCTTCGCTAGCTGTTGGAAATGAAAACGCAGCACGTATATGAATGAACCGAGTGCTGTGATGTCTATTCTTAACTCAACTGAACACATTCTCTTTAAGAGTGATTTCTAACACTTAAGTCCGTCGTACTGGTATTCGGGGCAGTCAAGGTCCTGACAAGAGTTTGCTTCTATCGGAGCAAGAGTGGTTTAGAGACGTGATTGTGCCACAGAGCTCTCCGTCCCCTCTCCCAGCTCAGAAAACTGCTGAGTGTGGAATGCAATCCTGGGACTTCACGTCTAAGGAGAAGAATATTCACTGCATCACTAGCACCTTACCAACTTGGCAGACGATAGTTTCTTACATTGTGCTACAAAACAAGGCACGAAAACCCAACATATAGTGGGGTAAAGGGGAAGGAGTAATACCTCTTCACAGTACAAAGCCTGGGTTGAGTTGTAGAGGCCATAAGTTGCCCAGGCAGCATGATCCCTCTCTCCGCCTGCCTGTTTACCCCAGAAGAAAGGTAACACCAATACATATAGATCAAGACAAGCTACAGAAGCTGCCGGATCATCAAAGCAATACTCTAACTGCCCGCCTGTCGTAGCTTCGATCCTAGACCAGTTGCCGACCAAGGTTTAAGACCTGGTTTGCCACGCAATAACAGTTAGTCTTTAGGTTGCATTTCCTCGCACTAAGAGCAAGCTTGTATCCTCCCAACTGCACTCCTTCGCCCGAAGCCATTGGTAGAATATGGGTTGTCGGGTTTGGTGAGATCCGCCCAACATTCGGTGCTGTCATACGGTAGCTCAGCCATATCTGACAAGATCTGTCAGTAAAAGAAGAAGAATACTAGAAGGTAATACAATCATGATTCAGCACATGATTCTTGCATGTGTTTAATGTATTTTTTTTATTATAGAGCTTTGTGTTGTATGTAGCGAGCCATTTAGCATGGTTGATAGGGAGCTGTGCAGATAATGTCATGATCGCAGCCAGAAGAGTTTTTGACGCATGCGGTCGTCGTCTCTCTAAGTGGGGGAGGGGAGGTGGGGGGGGGGGGATAAATCTGGTCACGTATTCCTCCGTGCATGCAGACACACCTACAACATGTAATGTCCTGTCATACAACAGTAAAAAATCAGGGTCCTATTTCGGAACATGTTTTAAT
>JACEFZ010027033.1:120000-214923 GCA_014155875.1 Cepaea nemoralis | reverse complement strand
TTTTGGGGCCTTTTTCCACAACTTGTCGAATTGCCCTACCAACTACCCCATTTGCTTTCACAACTTATCACGTTGACCAATTAACCTCACAAATTTCCCACTGACTCTCACAATTTTACCACTTGCCATTACAACGTATCGACTCTCTCTCACAATTTACCCAAAGGGGTTTACTATAGGTATTATATAGCCGCAAGCAAGCGCTCTCACACTCACAAGAATAACGAAATACTGGGATTTAAGCTTGTTTTTAATCAATTTCTTTGTTTGCAGTCAAAGTATAGAAATTCCGCCAACCACCATAGTTTATAAGACCTAATAAACTTCTAATTTGTTTCTTTGTAGTAGGCACTTCTAGATTGAAAATTTTCGAAACAATTTTATCATCTGTCAACAGTTTACCTTCAGAAATTCTATGACCAAGGAAGTCTATTTGTTTATAGCCTATTTCAACCTTGGAAGGTTTGATAGTAAGTCCAAAAAGAAAGATTTGGTTGAAGACTTGTTGTAGTGTAAGTAGGTGAGAAGCCATATTAGAAGAATGAATGCATATATCATCAATATAAGCTTGGACGTCTTTAATTCCGTGCAATTGCAACCTAGTCAATCTAACAAATGTGGCGGGAGCGTTCTTGAGACCAAATGGAAGATATCTCCATTCGTACAAACCAAGAGGTGTTGCGAATGCTGTTATATGTCTAGAAGCAGGGTGTAGTGGTACTTGCCAATAACCTTTTGCTAAATCAACCTTTGAAAATAAGGATGATTGAGACATATTCAAAATGAGGTCTTCACAGCTGTTCATTGGCTCCGCATCTGTTGTGGTTATTGTATTTAATCTTCTATAGTCTATGCACAAACGGATCGTTTGGTCCTTCTTTTTCACCAGGACAATCGGTGAAGAATATTGAAACATAGATTTCTGAATTATTCTATTTTTCTCTAAATCCAAAATTTCTTTGTCTAAATTTGCTCTATAATGTAGAGGAATAGAATATGGTCTACATTTGACCGGTGTCAGATCTGTCAACACAATTGAATGTGTTATTTTGTCCGTCCGTCCAGGTTTGTTAGAGAAGATAGATTTATACTCGTTAAGGAGAGTCAAAATGTCTTGTCGCTGCTGTTGTGTCAAAGTGTCAGAGATTTGTATGTCCTTTATACTACCGTCGTCATTCATAATCGGTACTGGGATTTCAGTATTGTCTACGTCTGTCTGATTTATTACAGATGCTACTGTTTGTAAATTGTCCTCAATGTCATTGTCGTCGTCGTCGAGATTAATCGTTGTCAATATGTCGTCACATTGGTTGTCGTTGTCGTTATCCCATATTGTCGGTAATGTAAATATGTCTTCGTCGTCTTTGTTGTCGTAAGAGTGCGTCGTTAACGATGCTTCGTTTGTCGAGGTGTCATTCAGTTGGGTAATTGTCGTTTCGTTTCTGTCATCAGTTAGCTGCGTCTGCTTACTCGTGTCAGTGTCCTCTCTAGCTTAGTATGGTTTTAACATATTTACATGGAATATTTTCAACTTTCCATTCAAAGAAATTTCGTAATCCACTTCCGAAATTCTTCTAACAATTTTAAACGGTCCCTGCCAAGAGGTTGATAGTAAATCTCTCTTGTCAGGTAGCAATAGTAAAATATCCTGATCTGGTTTTAATACAATTGTTTTTGCACCTTTATTTAAACTTATTTAGAAATCAATTTGATATCATTTACTTAATGTTTTACTTGGCAATCAATAGCCGTCTGAACGTAAAGCTTGTGCCAAAACCGGAGATTAGCCCCCAAAAAGCCTGTCAGCGTGTTGGATCTCTAGGGGATCTCGTCTCGGGCTCAAACAGGCAACAATAACTCCGTTAAATATAATATAACAGTGTTTATTGTGTTTAGGTATACAGTGCGTTGGCGCAGTGGGTTTAACAGGCCCGCACTCATAAGTTGCTTATCACAGAGGTTTAACATCACACATGATTATAACAAACATTCTAAGCAAACTATCTAGCATATGTCTATGACCCTAAAACCCATGGGTCTGAACTATTAAGTCCCTCTAAGGCAGGCCCTGTTGCCTCTACGATGTCCCGTCTGTCTCTGCCGGTTCACACGTGTCGCAATCCGACACGGGTGGTAAATCTGTCCGAGTTCCTCGTGGACCCCGCAATAGGCGGGCCACATCAGTGTCCACGGGACAGTGGACTCACTGACCAGTCCTTCGAGAAGGCTCTGGATTACTCTGGCCTTCGAGGGTCTTACTTCTTTCCCTTGGGCGGGAGTTGTAGCCCTTTGCTAGTGGCTATTAACTTATGTTGGTTTACCGTATAATGTGAGGCTGTGACAAGTATCCAAGGACTTAGTTTATCAGCCATATATTCGCCTACATATTTAGCGAAGTCCTCTTCCAGGTCTTGGACATTCACATCGGCGTTGTAAGAATTATGAACCAGATGCTTACCCAGACGCATGCCAAAGGTAAACAGCATAATTATTCTCCCATAGTTGATGACGTTATCACCAAAGAATTCATCACTGACTAAAACAAAGACTTGGAAAACATGTTCGGGCTTGATACTGTCTTCTAGTCTCGTGAACAACACAGATTGTTGTTTGGCTATTTGACCGACTAAACCAGACAACGTCGAGCTATTTGCCTTTTTGGAATTGTAGGAACTAATAATAGTCAGCGCCATATTCACCATCTCGCTATGAACTTGTTTCAAGTCAATCTTTGCTTGTGTCATTATTATACTGATAGCTAACGTTCATCAAAAGATGTCTAGCAGCCAAACTGCTGATCGATTATTGTGAAACGGTGCAAAGTGGTCAAAATGGATAATAACATAATATTTGTATAAGAGATGGACTCGTCTCTTCTGGTTGGTCAAAATTACCCAACCTACTGGAGATAAAACGGTTGTCACCGAAACCACTAGACGCGTGTTTTAGACAAGGGATGTGATTATCGATCAGTATGGTCACTGTTAATTAAAACTTAAAAAGTAAAGTTGGACAAGAACATTCAACTTGTCTAAAAGACGCGTCTAGTGGTTTCGGTGACAACCGTTTTATCTCCAGTAGGTTGGGTAATTTGACCAACCAGAAGAGACGAGTCCATCTCTTTATACAAATATTATGTTATTATCCATTTTGACCACTTTGCACCGTTTCACAATAATCGATCAGCAGTTTGACTGCTAGACATCTTTTGATGAACGTTAGCTATCAGTATAATAATGACACAAGCAAAGATTGACTTGAAACAAGTTCATAGCGAGATGGTGAATATGGCGCTGACTATTATTAGTTCCTACAATTCCAAAAAGGCAAATAGCTCGACGTTGTCTGGTTTAGTCGGTCAAATAGCCAAACAACAATCTGTGTTGTTCACGAGACTAGAAGACAGTATCAAGCCCGAACATGTTTTCCAAGTCTTTGTTTTAGTCAGTGATGAATTCTTTGGTGATAACGTCATCAACTAGGGGAGAATAATTATGCTGTTTACCTTTGGCATGCGTCTGGGTAAGCATCTGGTTCATAATTCTTACAACGCCGATGTGAATGTCCAAGACCTGGAAGAGGACTTCGCTAAATCTGTAGGCGAATATATGGCTGATAAACTAAGTCCTTGGATACTTCAACAACAAGGTGGTTGGCGGAATTTCTATACTTTGACTGCAAACAAAGAAATTGATTAAAAACAAGCTTAACTCCCAGTATTTCGTTATTCTTGTGAGTATGAGAGCGCTTGCTTGCGGCTATATAATACCTATAGTAAACCCCTTTGGGTAAATTGTGAGAGGGAGTCGATACGTTATAATGGCAAGTGGTAAAATTGTGAGAGTCAGTGGGAAATTTGTGAGGTTAATTGGTCAACGTGATAAGTTGTGACAGCAAATGGGGTAGTTGGTAGGGCAATTCGACAAGTTGTGAAATCAAATTTCTTAGTTTGCTATAATTTTTTCTCCTTTTGGTTAATATTTCTTCATTTGGCTAGCGTATTTATTACTTTGGCCAACTTTTTTCTTACTTTACCATACACATTTCTTAGTTTGGTTGGTATTTTTCTCACTTTGATTAGTATCTTTTCCAGTTTTGGTAATATATTTTCTTACTTGGTCGACAAATTTTCCTATTGTTTGTAAATTTGGATGACATATTTATAAGTTTGGTTGAAATATGTGTTTACTTGGCCAATATTTTTCCCATTTGGCTAGCAAATTTTCCTATTTAGATCGATATTTTCTATCTTTGGTTAATAATTTTCTTCGCGTGGATTAACAAAGTTTCCTACTTTTCATAAGTTTGGCAGAGCTTTTTATAAGTTTGGTCGATATTTTTTCACATTTAGTTAACAAAATTTCCTATTTTTCATAAATTTACCGGAGATTTGTAAAAGTTTGTTCGACATATTTCTATATTTACCCAATATTGTTATTACTTTGGTCAGTTTGGATGATATATTTATAAGTTTGGTCATCCTTTTAGTTGATTTGGCTAATATTGTTTTCCTACTTTTTATGTTTGGATGAGACATTTATAAGTTTGGCCGATCTTTTTCACATTTGGGTAAGAAATTTCCCTACCTTTTATGGGGTTGGACGAGTAATTTATTTACTTGGTCAATAGTTTTCACCTTTGGCTAATAAAGTTTCCTATATTTTATTAGTTTGGATGCGCTATTTCTTTACATGGCCAATATTTTTTTCCCATTTGGTTAACAAATGTTCCTACTTTTCATAAGATTGGTGGAGATATTTCTGTATTTGGCCGACATTTTCCCCTTTTGGTTAACAAATGTTCCTACATTTCATAAGTTTGGCGGAGATTTGTATCAGTTTGGTCGACATCTTTCTGTATTTACCCAACGTTTTTATACATTGAATCACGTATTTTCCTACTTCGGTCGACATGATTCTTAATTTGAGCAATATTTTCACCATTCGGCTAACACATTTTCCTACTTTTTATAAGTTTGGACGCGCTATTTATAAGTTTAAGCGATATTTTTCCTATTTGGTTAATATGATTTCCTATTTGCCCCATATTTTTTACATTTGACTTACAATTTTCCTACTTTTTATAAGTTGTGTTGAGATATTTATGTATTTGGCCACCATTTTTATTAGTTTGACTAGCCTTTTCTACTACTTTTTATAAGTTTTGTTGAGATATTTGTGTATCTGACCAATATTTTGCCTATTTGGCTAACAAATTTTCCTACTATTTATAATAATAATAATAATAATAAGTCTTTATTTTCAAAGGGTTAAGAATTGGGCACGCAGGCCCGTCTGACATTCTGCCCTTCTTCTCTATTTCCTCTCATACATTCTTTCATTCAACATCACTTATGAAGCAACTTTTGACAACAAAAGAACATTAAAACGCATGAAAAATAATCAATACCAAATGACTCACTGAGGCAGTGTTTAACATGGGCATTATAAATACCTAAGGAGGGTGTAACGTGCCATACATAAGGGAATGCTTTTTGGCTAGTTGTCGTTTGAGATAAGTTACCATTATTGTCATTTTTGTGTTGTTTGTTATGGGAGCATGTAGTCTGTACTAAGGTAGTGTTCAAACAGGTTGCAAATGTATGTATCATGATTGGTGGTGTCTTTGATTTCTTGTGGAAGATTGTTCCACAACTGAGCGGCAGTTGGATGAGCTAATTATAAGTTTGGTCAGCCTGTTATTTGATTTGGATAACATTTTATCATAGTCTTTATAAGTTTGAATGAAATATTTATAAGTTTGTCCATCGTTCTGCCTATTGTATTACTTCGGTCGACATATTTCTTGATTTTACTAGTATATTTTGTTGCTTGTTATAAGTTCGGATGAGATATTTCTGTCTTTGACCACCATTTTTTTTTTATTAGTTTGACTATCATTGTTTCCTATTTTTTATAAGCTTCTTTGAAATTTTTTCTTTACTTGACCCATAGTTTTCATCTTTGGTTAACACATTTTCCTATTTGGTCGATATATTTATAAGTTTGAGCGATATTTTTCCTATTTGGTTAATATGATTTCCTATTTGCCCTATATTTTTTACATTTGACTTACAATTTTCCTACTTTTTATAAGTTTTGTTGAGATATTTATGTATTTGGCCACCATTTTTATTAGTTTGACTAGCCTTGTCTACTACTTTTTATAAGTTTTGTTGAGATATTTGTGTATCTAACCAATATTTTGCCTCTTTGGCTAACAAATTTTCCTACTATTTATGAGGTTGGATGAGCTAATTATAAGTTTGGTCAGCCTGTTATTTGATTTGGATAACATTTTATCATAGTCTTTATAAGTTTGAATGAAATATTTATAAGTTTGTCCATCGTTCTGTCTATTGTATTACTTCGGTCGAAATATTTCTTGATTTTACTATTATATTGTCTTGCTTGTTATAAGTTCGGATGAGATATTTCTGTATTTGACCACCATTTTTTATTAGTTTGACTAGCATGATTTCCTATTTTTTATAAGCTTCTTTGAAATTTTTTTTCTCTTTATTTGACCCATAGTTTTCATCTTTGATTAACACATTTTCCTATTTGGTCGATATATTTATAAGTTTCTTTGAGATATTTCTTGAATTGCCCATCAACATGTAACACCCGCTCATCACACGACACGCATATGCACCGTCAACAATAAAAACCAACAAGTGAACGCAATTATAATACATATAATTGTTTATTTTACAGTATTTCCAGTAAATTTTACAAAAATAAATGAAGCATAATATCAGTACACAAAATGGATGATGCAATATGGGATGTTATACATAGTATGCTCATATACACACCATGTACAATGGTGTCGAACGTTGGTCATAAACCTGTGGTTATTTATTAAACGAGACAGAATTCTGGGATATGATAGAGATAAAAACTTATAGCTGGAATCGTCTCTGTAGTGTATTTGGTATTTGGACGTTGTTGCATAGCGTATGTAAGAATGTCGTGTCCGTGTACTGTTTTGATAAACTCGTCAAAGTTATGTCTGTTTCGGATTAGTTGTGGAATTTCTAAGACAGAAGCGTTATTGAATGATGCGTGGTAGAAGCGAAGAGCTTGTGTTTCGATGTGCCTAAGGACTACGTGATAACTAAAGTTGATTTTGAATATGCTCTTTTGAGTGTTAAAGAGCTTGTACAAGGTATCTGTCCAGTCTTTAGGGTGCTGTGTCTGTGGACTAATAAAAAATGTATAGACAGACATATATGTGTTGCTCTTGTTATGTGTTTTGATACTACTCCAGTTGTCGGTGTATACTTGTCTAACATCATCTGGTAGCGTGTGTAGAGAAGCCGCTTCATCCTTGTGTTGTGTGTCGCTGACTGGTTCGGCGTTTTCGTTTTGTTTAGTGTTCTTCTTCTTCTTCCTGCTTGTCATATCACTATTGGTAGCCGCTGGTCTCTTACGCACTGTTGGTGAAAAAGGTGTTGACGTTTCTGTTGGTATTACGCTGGATGATGCTCCTGGTGTTGCGTGTTCTTTTGTAATGTGACGTTGTAGATTGTCTTTCCGGTTAAAATGATGATCACAAGTTTGACACGAATATACACGGGTCTTTGTACTGTGACTGGTCCGAATATGGCGACAAAGATTACTTGCATCAGTGAAACCTTTCCCACAAGTTGCACATTAGTGGTTCTGAGATGCTAGCCTACTAGACATCTTTTTTTAGGCCCGTACGCTAACGAGTTGATAGAGAGATAATCAACACTCGACTTGAAACTTGTTCACACCGAGCCTCTGAATATGGCGTTGAATATAATTAGTTTCTACAATTCACCAATGGTAGATAACTCGACGTTGACTAGTTTAGGACGCCAAATACCCAAACAACAAGATGCAATGTTCACTAGCTTAGTATGCGGTATCAAACCCGAACAATTTGTACCAGTCTTTGTTTCAATCGGTGATGAAATCTTTGCCGCTGGTGTTGTAAACTATGGCAGAATAATGATGTTGTTTACACTTGGGATGCGTCTGGGTAAGAAGCTGATTGATAATTCTTACAAGGCAGTTGAGATTTTCCAAGAACTGGAAGACAGAACCACTAAAGTTGTAGGTGCATGTATGGTTGATAGTCCGTTGATACTGAGACAAACGGGTGCCTGGTAACCTTTCCACACTTGAAGGCAAATAGCAGTTGAATAACCACAAAACTGAAGACTCGATCGTTCGTCATTCTTCTGTAAACCACAAAGTGAGTGAGAGTTAGGTGAATTGGTTATATATTACATAAATTAAGCCCCGCCCACAGTAGTTGCCAGCCAATCAGTGATTGTCTAACATAAAATGTGGATCAATTATAAGCCAAACACCCTGATTGGTTGTAAGCCACACATCGGTTTGTTTGCTTCACAAGTCAATCTGCCGCCAGAAGCCTCAAACAGACTCATCTCAAAGGATGGAGTCCTGCACATAGTTTGGCCGCGATATAGAAAAGTTAGTGGTCATGTTGTTTAAGTGTTATGAAATTACGCCACCATCAGGGTCGACCTGCTTCCAGCCCGACACCCACGACGATATGGAGGACAATCTTTACTCTTTTATTTTTTTTTCTTTTTTCTTCAAGAATTTCCTTTAACGAGCTGACTATGCATGATGATAGTGGTTCGAATGCAATTATCTACCCCTTTCACAACTCACCCACTCCTTAACAACGAATATCACTAAGCCATACACACCACTACTAGTACTAGCCGCCATCTTGACTTTTTTAAAAAAGATTTTCCTTTATACTGTGTAATGATAGGGCATAAACCACTACAGGTCTCTACAGATCACTAATAACCGCTATAGGAAAACTGGTACTATGGGCCTTATAGAGTAAATCACGGGTCAGGTAACCTCTCCCGCCTCGGTCGATTCAAGCGAGCTCTCCTTTGTTAACATATACTGGTGATATAATTAATAGTACCAACTGTCGCCAACACAACAAATTTACAATATACACTATTTTTGCTACCATACACCTGCTGACAATATTGATATTTTGGTCACAGATGTTGTAAACCAACCTTAACAAAGATACGAAATACGTGACACCGATGTTACTTTAACAGATTCCCCACACAGCGGGATTCGTTTCTCTGGCGCCTATGTTAGGTATAGTTATCAACCAGCCGCATTATTTGAACCACCCATGACACCACCTGGCTCCGTTACATACTCGTCCACTACCATTACTATCCCACCACACAGTAGGACTCGAACCTGTCAAGTTCTATGGCCGCAACTAGACACCATTGTTATAAATTTACGTCTTAATATACTCCCTCCCCCGATATATCTCCACCTTGCCGTGGTGGGGGAGCTTGCGTGTCCCATCGACCCCATGTGCTTGCCGATGGATTAAAAAACTACATATCGGACAGCATATGGGATAGGGACCAGACTAAGAGAGACACAACCTGCTGCTCTGCAGGTGACTGAGGATAGCAGTCAAAAGTTTAAAAAGGTGCACGAAGGCACGAAGGCAGACGCTTTTGGTCTGGACAAAACTCTTAAGTCTCCCTGTCGAGGGCTGTGGCTGAACGCCTCTAAGCCACAAACCCTCACATCTGAGAGCCAGGCCGATACCCGCCTACCGAAAAATAGAAGCGTGATACTGAGCAAGCTACATGCTCAGTTCTATTACATGTTCGAAGGCTCTCAGCTGGGGAATATGAGAGATTCCCGGATGAGAGGGCCAGGCCGTTCCTCGTCCACTGCTGCACGAAGGTAAGGTGCTGAGCCGGCAGCACATGTAGCCTACCTGGTGAGCGAGTACGAAAAGTCAGAAAAGTGCCCCAGTCGAAGGAAATGGCTACGAAAACTGTCTGTATCCAGCTCACAGATAGTATAGACAAAAGTGGAAGAACGTCTCAATGACGCAAAATGGAACGCACGGCGAGCGGACCTATTGCGTGGTCTGAAGCCAAAATAAAAGCTTACCGAGTGGATGTCGCTCGCAGTCTGACCACTCCTGGTGTGTGTTTGAGCGATCAGTGGCAAACGGGTTGCCCAACACATGGAAGTGAGGAACTAAAGCAGCCATGAGCAGGACGTGGCAACTCCTCGGGTGAGCCCAGTCTCAGAGCAATATGTGCCGACTCTGCAATTATGGAAGCCTCCTTGGATAGCAAGGGAATGCCCAAGGTCTGCCCCTGCCTTCCCTTGAGGGCCGACCTCGATGTCGCTGATCGTTCTATCTTGACCAGCTGAGATGTTGGCGACATCACAACAGTCTTACTTGCTACGAAACCAGAGGAAGGCTAACCTCATTAAAAAATGCCCGCCGGAAGTCGGAAGTGTCGTCCTACGGGTGGCAAACTAAAAATTGACACTACGCAATTACGTCCGAGTGAATTGTCTCGTCCGATTGTCTCTTGTGCTAGGAACAGCTCTGACTACCTAGTTTCCGAATGCCGCTCTTGTTCGGAACAGCTCTGACTAGGTAGTTTCCGAATGTCCGACGTGTCTGGAACAGCTCTGACGGACACAACGACAAGCACATGTCCGAAAAACTCGCTTAGTGGATACTGACTGCAGACCAGCTTGGTTTGTGCGGGAAAGGCTCGGGGTGAACGAAATGCCCAATATATTGAAGTGAGGAATTAAAGCAGCCATGAGCAGGACGTGACGATTCCCTCTGTGTGCCCAGTACCAGGGCGCTATGTGCCGGCCCTGCAATTATGGAAGCCACCCAGGATGGCGGAAAATGCTATGAACTGTCCCTGCCTTCATTTGAGGGATGACCGTGCAGTCTCCGACTCTTCCAACTTTACCAGCTGGGAGGTGGACAGTACCACAAAAGTGAGAGTCTCCCAGGAATGCTAACCTGGTCAAAAATGCACGCTAAAAGCCGGATGTGTTGGCCTAAGGGTTTCGATCCAAGGGTGCCTAACTAGACACACCGCAATCACATCTGAAAAAACACTCCGGATGAACGCAAAGAAGAAGATATACTCCTAGAAAGATCCGCCTAGGGTGGACACCCTTATCGACCCGGAGCGTGATTCGAATCACCAATGATATAACCTAGCCCCGTTACATACTCGACCCTGCACACACCAACCACACAGTGAGATTCGAACCTGTTGCCAGGTAGGGAACCCACTAGACACCGCAGTTACACATTGGTGATATCCCACTATGACCAACTACACATCCCCACCCCATCTTTCACCACTTACCAACCCACCCCACACATCGTTCTTTGCCTTATTATTTTATTCCGACACCGCCCTTAATTAAAAACAACAGATGGCGCCAGCGACCTCCCTTGACCCCGACACTAATATACACCTGCCGGCAATATCGACTTTTTGCTGACAGATGTTCGCCGATCTTATCAAAGATACGAATACATCAACCCTTAACAGCCGGCGCAAACCAATCGATTATGCATAAATTATGTTCCCCAATTCCCATTTGAGCTTACTAAAAAAAATGCGGGTCCTCATGGCTCCTCATGGTCCTCTCTATATATTCTTTGTATATGAGGTATTTTATGCCTCATTGCGAATCGTTTCCACCCTTCCTTACTACTTATATTTGGTTTCATTACCTTTATTGAATTATGTCAGACATATATTTACAACAAAAATTTTGAAAAGTTTCATTGGCTCCAAAAATGTCAAGTGACTGATACCGCTATATATGTTATTGATTATGTGGTTGTTTCGGGATTTGAAATTTAAATATTGAGCACAACCCACTACTGGCAACGCCGATCACATTCCGGTATGAACCTAAGGCCTATCCACGTCAATATGGAAGCACTATACTCGAGTTTCGCCCTCATTTGAGCTCGTCAGTAGTGCATATCCCTGACCGGATCCGGAAACAGTCCAGGATCACGCGTGTGAAGCGGGTGTGTAACCACGCGGCACACACTGGACACACCAAATTATCACAACAGAACATCACAACGCTACCCATCGTAGGCTATGCTCAAGATTGCCCAATCGCCGCGACCGACGTCCGTCAATCGATGGGACCCGAACGATCAGGACTTCTCACTGGCAAGGAACGCCAGGCCTCCTAACTATAATAGTTATCATGCAATATATGTTATTGTCGATCATCTGAAAATTTTATCTGCTGATTTGAAAGAAAGATTTTCTGATTTGAAACAAATTGATTTCCCAACTTGGATGATAAAGCCAATGTTAGTGAATTTGTCTGATATTTCAAATATGCAGTATCAAGAAGAACTCGCAGAAATGCAAAATGATGAGTCAATTAAAACGTTATTTAATATAAACGGAGCGATGGCATGGCTTTATGAGGAATCCGAAATCAAATATCCAAATGTGCAAGAGAACTATTGTTACTGTTTCCATCTTCATATTTAGCTGAATGAGGATTTAGTGCCATAAATGCTTTGCTGCTTTAAAAAAAAAGAAATCGGCTGGATATATGCCATGTCACGAGAAGAGCTATGATAAGATCTATTGAAGGGAGACGATGGTGATAAAAGAAACATACGAGTTCACACAAAACATACTGAATAATTGTCACCGGGAATAATGTATAATGAATTGACACAAAGAAGTGCGCACTCTAAATGAACAGGGCAGTAAAAGAACGGTTACAAATGACGTCACTGGAGCGGAGACCGTGGTACCAGACGCATGGCTCTGAATTATGAGTTCGGCAATGGCAAACTGTATATTGCCGCCGATATGTTACTTGTGGTAGTTGTAGTACTAATGTGAATTAGTTTAGTGATAGTATGTTTGTGTGACCATGTGCAAAAATGTGAATCGTAAGAAGAGAAACGTCATTTTCCTGAAACAGCCGGCGTCCTGTCGTTACTTCCAAAGTTCGTGTGTGTCCTTCGGTCATCAGCACGACAAACATCAGGGACTTCACAACATTCTCAGCGGTTGCGCGAACGCCTTCAATGCCATGGCAATATAACAAAACGGGGAGACTTGAGACTGAAGTTAACTAAATTGGAACCTGACATAAAATCTCTTTGCAGCAAGCATCAAGCGCAAGGATCTCACTAAATTTAAATAATAAATATTTTTTTTTCGCATATCCTTTACAGGACATCGCTATCAACATCAGCATGTTACCGCTGTTGTTGGTTTCTTGGCAAGATTACGCTCAGTAGTTTGCAATTGCTTTCTGAGCGGCCGGCTCACTTATCCCGTTAGTTACCAACGTGGCGAGAACCGCTACCAATTCTCACGCGTTGCGTTATCCCACGTGGATAAACGGGATTACGAAGAAAGTCATTTAACCCTAGGCCAGGGAGACCGGCAATAACTAATTACAAATAATTAAAATAATATAGGACAATCTTTCATTAAAATTATTGTGTACTTGAATTTCAGTTCTCCATTATATATGTTAGAAAAAAAAGGGGGGGGGGGCATACGAATTTTAGAAAGGCTTAGATGGGGCATAGCACAAAAAAGGTTGGGAAACTGATTTAAATGCGAATGTTTTCCTAAACATGCTATGGCAGTAATGTGGTTAGTACATTGCAAACCGCTTAAGGTGACCTCGGATGCGGAGAATTTCTGTTGTGGAGAACAATATTATATTTACGTGGTAAATGCATTACTATATGCTTGAACTCTTATAAGAATAATTTCTTATAAGAACTATTTCTTGGGTCACAGGTGAGTTCGGCTTATCAGGTCTGCACTGTATATAACAACATGTTTCATGGCAAGAGGATAGACTTTATTGCACCATGTTTTATCCGATACAGCCCCATCTCATCCCGCAGAACAGCCTGCTGAAAACGTCACACAAAGCACGAACTCCGTAGCTCCAGCGACGACCCCCAGATGTCTACGAGAAAATTGAACTTGTAAGCTGAATGGCCAGAAGCAAACCCACGATCTTCAGAGCACAGGCTAAAAGCTTAATCAATTCGACATGGAGACCCCCAACCTTGTTCACATTGGGCAGTGAGGAGCATTTTGTGCGATATTCACTGGCACAGGAACGGAGCAATATGGGGACGCCCCGTTGCCGTGAAGTTGGAACCGCGACTAACTAACTAGCTAATCTAGGGCAATAACTGTCATGTGATTTAGCCCAACCTTTTATATAAAAGGGAGCCGCTGTGGCCTAGCAACTACACGCTCGCCTGCCAGGTTGGGTGGGTTCGATCTACCTAGACACCCAGGTCAACTCGCGTGCTGTTTCGTCTATAAAAATATTGGTCGATTTCTATAAGCCCAACAGAGATTAAGCATATCAAAGAAACCTTTACTTTATCTACGTTTATATACATAATCTATTATCTTAATACATGTTTGAAAAGTTGTTATCTGTGTGAAATATATAACAATACAAATTGCTTGAGGAGTTATCAGTCTTGTACATCATTTACTGTAACAGTCATGAATAGTTAGTTAGTATGCCTACATGATAATAGGTAGTGTCTGAAATGTTTAAATGTGTTGAATGCTTGCCTTCAGCTGCAACATTCGGAAGTTCAATTCATCTCGATAAATGACATGTGTTTAATAACACATAATTAATTTCACTTTATGGCCAGAAGAGCCAGAATTCATTAAAGCTTTAATCTATCCAAATCGAGGAGTGAGCGTCAAAGAATTCAGAGTTGGTAGCACTCATGCGTGATGACATGGCTGACAATGTCTATCAAATGTTTAGTCAAGAACCGACATAATAATAGGGACATTCCCATACGTGCTCCATCCATATCTTCAACAGCCAGCGAAGACTCCCAATACTAATGGTACTAGTACTAGTCTGGTGGTGTTTCCATGTGGCCTGTCCTCGGAGTCCTGTTGCAGAAAACTCCTTAGAATACTGGATCAAGAAGAATAGTAGTGACATTCTAAAAGACAGATTTGAATATCAATAAAAACTGGTTTATAAGCAACACCATATCTCGGAAACTGAAATACTTTCGCCATATTAAATAAACGCTGCAGTGAATTTATGTATGTACTTGTGGCTGTATTTATCAGTATCTATATTTATCAGTATCTATATTTATCAGTATCTACATTTATCAGTATCTATATTTATCAGTATCTATATTTATCAGTATCTACATTTATCAGTATATATCTGTGTTTGTGTCTTAACGTGGAAGAGAACTGGCCCATAGTCAACACCAAGTCTCAACAACTGACATACTCTGGCCATATTAAACATCACAGAGGTTTGGAGAGAACGGTGATTGAAGGTGTGGTTTCTAGAAGAAGAGGCAGGGTTGGAACAGCACAAAGTTGCATACAAGACACTACAGACATCCTGAGCATGAACATGTGTCAGGGTAAGTTAATAAGTAAGTCACAAATGGCGGTAGAAAAATAACTAATTATGATAACAACTTAAAACCAGTTTATTGTTATATATACATTGTCCCTTTATTTCTCAACATAATTTCCACCAACATTGATGCACTTACCCCATTGTTTAATCAGTCCTCACAAACACGCTGCATAAATCTGCGTGCTCTGTTTTAATTTACCTGCCATCCCACAAAACTGTGTGACTTACTTATTGACTCGCCCTCGTAACTTTTTCTACCCAACTATGCACCGCTTTACAAGAAATGGCTAGGGCCAAAGTCCACTGGAAACTCACCTTGGCGGGAGACATTTCGCGAATGATG
Source organism: Cepaea nemoralis (assembly GCA_014155875.1). Classification (NCBI taxonomy): domain Eukaryota; kingdom Metazoa; phylum Mollusca; class Gastropoda; order Stylommatophora; family Helicidae; genus Cepaea; species Cepaea nemoralis. The sequence continues at coordinate 199,296 of JACEFZ010027033.1, read as the reverse complement.
CCAAAGTTGAATGTGAAGTTAAAACGTGGTTTAGAAAACAGGGCACGCAGTTCTATGCAGCCGGTTTGGGAGGACTGATAAAACGATGGGTTAAAAGGATCAATATTGGCGGAAATTATGTTGAGAAATAAAGGGACAATGTATGTATAAAAATAAACCAGTTTCAAGTTGTTATAATTAGTTATTTTTCTAGCCATTTGTGACTTACTTATTAACTTACCCTCGTATGATGGAGGGAAGCTGGCACAAGAATCTATCTCTTGGTCATGATGTTCTGCAATATCTACATGATATATATGTAGCCACTCACCGCGGCTCTGAAAGATGATGCTGTGGGCGATACCACAATGTATAGCGGGGCCCCGATGTATGACAGGAAGCCACCCGGCCGAGGCTATAAGTAGGGGTACCAGCCAATTTCCCGCCCTCTTCCACCGTTAAAGATTGCGGCTGGAGGAGGCCTGCTCCACCAGAACCACTATGTGTATAAGCTATGTGTATGTTCGTGTATGTATGTGCATATGTGATTGATGATTGATTTAGGAACCGACATCACAGCATTCGGGACATTCCCATAAGTGCTCCGTCCCCATCCTCAGCAGCCAGCGAAGAGTTCCAACACCAACAGTACCAGTAGCAATCTGATTATATGTCAGTCTCGCCTTTCCTCTGAGCGTCGAGCGTCGAGCAGATCCTCTCGTCATTCCTTGCTGTCTCATTCTTGCCAGGCCATGGTTATCCATTTGCTCCTCTGAGGTGTACACGTGCTCCCACAAGGCCGCAACCACGTCTGCCTTGTCATGCATCAATACTCCACCAAGTTTGGCAGAGCCAGCCAATCTGTCCGCCGGTTCATTTCCCAGCACACCGGCATGCCCCGGAGAAAAGATCCAGGTGATGCTTGCTACCCGTGACCTCCGAAGCGAAGCAAGCCACTCTGCCCGAAGTTTGCCTGTCCTCACCTTCCCCAGCATGCTTTCTGAGTCAGTTAGAATCACGATGTGTGTGTGTATCGAATTCTCCATCCAGCGGAAAGTTGCACTGACCACCTACACCTCCATTATTGTTGTGGTATCATATGCCAGGCTCTAAGGCACCAAAAGTCGACCATTAGCTATTGCTAAGAACCCCCAGGCAAGTCTCCTGCCTCTCAACACCGACCCATCTGTGTAGATAATCACATTACCGAGCGAGCATTGTCCTGAATTAGTTGCTGGATTTCCACTTCCGTGGCCCCTGCTGGCCACTCCTTGCACTCCCGGCTTAATGTGATTATAACTCTGCACAAGTCTGACTGCTCTGCTGGCACTCTGACCCACTCCTCTCCTCGCCTAATGTTCTCCAAGGAGCACACCTGTCTGATCGTATCCTCCGCCTGAGCCATCCATGATTTCCCTCTTAACAGTCGCTGACCCTTAACTGCGTCCAGCGCCTCATGCAACGGGCGGTCTGTGTCTGCAGCTACTCTGAGGTATGCCTTCGCCTGAATCACATTGAGCCTACTAGCAACAGTCGGCAGACCAAGGATATAACGCATACACACTACTGGGGCGTCTCTAGTGCATCCCAGAATGACTCGCATTGCTTCGTTCTGTATGCGCTCTAATTTCACTAGCTGACTCTTTGAGAGTCCTAGTCCATAATCAATCACTGAGAGGATCAAGTGTTGGTATAGTGTGAAAAGCATTCTCTGCTCTGTGTCCATTCCAGCCATAGTTTTCAGTGCATTGAGTCTTTTGAGACCTTGTCACAACCGTCTCCACATGGTCCTTGAAGGACAGGCTCCTGTCAAATGTGATTCCCAGATACTTCAGTTTGTTCTCTCTGTTGACGCTTCTACCATCTACTGCGAGGCTTGGGACGTCAGTTCTCACAATCCTGTTGTCCAGAGAGCACCACAAAACAGCCGCATTATCCGGGTGGATGACAGCACTCATTTCAGTGCACCAGTCAATAACTTTGTCTACTGTCGCCTGTAGCACCTGGGCTGTTTGCTCCTTATCTCTCCCCTGCCTATATGCAAGAATATCATCTGCAAGTGTTAGTATCCTTCAAACCCCTGGAGCTTCTGGGTTTGCAATCTTGCCCGTATACACGCTAAAAAGCACCGGTGAGGTCCTCATGCTCCAGGAGCTAAACACAGACAAATATTATTGTCCTGGGTTCGTCAGTTATATAAACCCCACTGGGCAGAAGAGAAATGGGCAAGGTCTGCTGGTGAAGGAAGGAGTGAAGCATGTGGTACTTGATTTGAGCCAGTGGAATCACAGTGCAAGAGAGGTCCAGGGTATACAAATGGAGATTGGTGGCTTAAGTTGGAACATCATAAATGTATTTGCCACAGTGGACTGTTTTGTCAGAAAGGAACAATGGGACTGGATTAAGGAATTGGAGGAATTACCAGGTGATAGGCTACTCGTGTGTGGAGACTTCAATGCGAGGAACAGAGATTGGGACAGTAATGGAGAAAACCGACAGGGAATTGCCCTTTCGGATGCCATGGTGGACTCCGATGAGGCTGCATAAATTATGGTACGCCGACTAGAATAGCAATGAGGCCTGGCGATGCAGACACAGCTGTCGACTTGGCACTTGTCTCCCAGTCATCAGTCCTTGATGTAAAGTGGACTGTTTTGAGTGACCATGGGAGCGATCACTTACCATGCTCAGACCTGATCTCTAAATCCAGCAAAGTTAAGGCTGGGAGAGCGCGCAAGACCTTCCGATATGAGTGGACCGATAGTCTTCTTGGTCGCCTCAGACAGAGGTCTTGCAACATGACTGTTAAAACTCCTTGTTTGCAGCCCCCATGATGGTCCCCAGAAGTAGAACATGCTTGGAAAGCAAAGAGAGCTGCAGTGAAGCAGCTAAAGAAAGTGCGACAGATAACCCGAAGCTCAAGAGGAACTGGACACAGCGGAAATTGTCAAGAGAGACAAGGTGGAGGTGTGTTCGCCTGATGGTGAATGACACTGGTATTAAGGAAAGTTGGTCCACATACAAAAATTAGTCCGGTGGGGATTACGATCAAGTAAAAACAGACAAGAAACACACACACTCACACACACAGATATATATATATATATATATATATATATATATATATATATATATATATATATATATATATATATATATATATATATATATATATATATATATATATATATATATATAACATGCGGAACAATTTGTGTTCCGTGCGGACGGCAGTCAACAAAACAAGGCGACGAGGCCAACGTGGTGGACGCAAGCGACAAGGCATACGAGGCCCTATTCTCGAAAACTTGGTTTACAGGAACGACATTGTAGCACTCCAGGAGACGAGACTGGGTGATCAGCTACACAAAATGGCAGGCTTCAAATGTTTCTACAACTGGCGACATCTGGGAACGGCGATTCTCATTCGCGACAGTATGGTGGCTTCAGAGCTAAACATGTCCAGTTGGGACAATGACAACATACAAATACAGGTGGTTAGAGTTCAATCCGGTCTACCATTCGTGTTGGTGAATGTTTATGCCTATTGCGCGAGTGTAGATTCCCAGAAGTGGCAGTGCTTAAGTGACATATTAGGTCACGAAAAAAATGTCATTTTCTGAGGCGATTTCAACGCTAAAGGCAGATCATGGGGAAACATTTCCTCCAACATACAGGGGGAGGAGCTCGAGACTGCACTTGCAACCATTGACCTGGTTTGTATCAACAGTGGCTGTGCCACCAGGACAGCAAGCCGTTCAGGTGATGAGGACAGTGCTATTTATCTGGCGCTGGTTTCTCCTTCACTCACTACAGTCCTAGGGTACCACGGCAGCGACCACCACCTTTGCAGCATATTTGGGGGAGAAAGGCAGAACCAGGCAGCACAAGTCAATGGTCAAGACTTTCCAGTATGACAATAAGGGCAAGATGTAGTGAGTAAAATAAGGCGCGACAAGAGCAGAAAGTCTCAGGGCAGGAAAAAAAGCTGAGAGAGTCACCTTCGTGGAATTTTGAGGTGGAGAAGGCCTGGATGGATAAGCGTAGTGCTATAAGGAAATGGCAAAACGCCAAGAAGAGCAGAGTTGCTCATCCTAGTCCTTGCATGCACTTAGAAAGAGAGATGCACACAAAAGTAAGCTATTTAAAAAAAAACTGGTTAGGTGGTGTCATGGTCTTATATGACATGTGTAAGGAAGAATGTAAGCGCCGGTATGTAAGCGAGAGTCAGTGTAAGCATGACTCAGGTAAAGGGCAGTAAGAGACGCCACGGCTTGGCTAGCGGACGGTCAGGCAAGAATCCCGTGAACAGAGCCACGTGATGTGGGACGGTCAACCAGGAGAGAGGCATTGTGTGTGAGGCAGCGGATAGAGACGGACGTGTGGAGATCGATAGAACGATAGAACGATAGAATGATAGTGGTTGTGACGGATAAATGGAGATGAACGTTGTGCAGTGATATTCGAGGAATGTACTAACTGTGATATGTGCGGGATGATCTGAAGTTGTGATTGTGAATGATCATGCGGGCGACAGTGTAAAGATCGCCATTGTGAGCTAGTGCGTGGCTGTTAGTGGTGAACGATTGTTTGAGCGTGAAGTGCGACTATGTTGTCAGCTTGTAATATATATTGTAATAAATGATTGTTCAGGAGATAGCTCCTGCCAGTTTCCGATTGCATTCATGTGTTATTAGTAGATGTGTTGTAGATGTTGTAATTTGCCTGTCAAAGTCCAGCGAGCGAGACAGAGCTACTAAGTAGGACTCTGACAGGTATAATGGTGTCAGAAGTGGGATTCTCCTTCACTCACTACAGTCCTAGGGTACCACAGCAGGTTTCAATTCTACAAAGCGACCGACATAACCAGACCAGGTCAGCGGTAACCAACACGAGAATCACGTTCCTGTACATCAAGCGTTCGAGTAGTCAGCAGAGAAAGATAAGTTGATTAATTTTGATTGCTAATTACCCAAATCTGCATTCTTTGATTTTCTTGTGTAAACATCATCATTGGTAGAGTTAAATATCAAGTAACAGAAAATGTTCAGTAGTGAAGACAGTTCAGATGATGAACCAATTCGAGATCAATCAGATGTATGGGGCACAAAGCATTATAGAGATTTGAAAACCTTTTTCGGGGGTACACGTGCACAAGAATACACAAATTGTAATAGACAACCTGAGTTAATACGTGATTGGCTACAGAAATTTGAAAAGAAAATGCAAGACTACAAAATTCCTAAAGAGTTTTGGTATACATGGTACAGCTCATACGTACCAATAAAAAGAAAAAAACTACGGGAGTTCATACCAGATATGTCAAGTACAAACTATGAATATCATAAAACAAACATATTAAAACACTATCCAACCTCTTTCGAGACTCTAAAATTAGAAATACAAAATGTGAAACCAGCCACAGACAAGTCATTCACCCAGTATGTAAGGGAATTAGAAGCAGCTTTCTCAAAACTGACATTGGTAATTAGACATTCAGACAACAATCAAGGAGTAATAAATTTCTTGCTAATAGAAAAACTAAAAGCAACACTACCAGCCGAGTGCGGAAATATTTAGAAGAACACAAAACAGAACCTATCAAAAACTTACTAGAAAAATGCCGCGAATACTACAACCAAAGTTTTAAACCTGGTTAAGAACACTCAACAGAAAAGTACTGTGAAATCAACGGCATCTGCAGCCACAGATTGTCAAAACAAACCACAGAAAACAAAACCAGTACTGTGCAAACATTGTAGCACTCCACATACGGAAAATGGAATATGCGATAAGAATCCCACTTATCAAGAATACCTAAATACTATAATAGCACAAAAACTGGGGAAGGTAAATCAAAGGAAATATAGAACAAAATGTCATTTTTGCCTTGCTTATGGCCACAGACGTTTTGAATGCGAAGGTGTAAAAAGAATACAGATAGCAAAAGCAAATGCAGCCATAAACATTACAACAGACAGTTCAGCAAAGAACTTAAAAAAAGTGAACATCACAGAGACGAAAACAAGACCAAACACTGCAAATTCAGAACAAACTGAGTTTTACCCATCAGACTTTGTACCATATTTTAATAATGTTGTTAACATCACTCAACCTCATTCCTTATGTAAAGAGGTCAATACTCAACAAGAAGGTGAGGAAATAAACAAAACCTCAAGACTGTCGTTAGGAAAACTAACATTCCATGAAGGTTACATCAATGACACAGTATGCACGTGTGTACGCGACACAGGGTCCTGTCTTATCGGTCTTCGGAAGACCCTAGCTGATCCTAAAGACTACCTAGATGAGTACATCTATTGCAAAACTGTTTCAGGGACAGTAGAGAAATATCCCATGGCATGGGCCAATATAAAATCACCTTTCCTATCAGGCAGAGTAACTTGTGCTTTATTAGACAATCCATGTTGTGATTTATTAATTGGAAATGTATTAAATGTGACAGACTACACAGAGTCCAAAAATCACACAGAGAAAAAAGTTAACACCACAACAAGTACTGCCTTAACTACACCACTCATCATACAACAACATGATGAAAAGAACAAAGTACCACACCATACCATCTCAAAACAAGGAAAAACAGAAACTGGTGTGTATCATCACAAAAAGAAAGGTGCAGAAAACAAACATTTCACAACAGTCAGGGAAGATCACAGATCATTATGTGATATACTATACCTCCTGTACTCCCTGTTAACTACACACATAACCAAGTGCACACAGTGGATGGTTATACTTGCACTACTCATTGTAAATACAAAACAAATGGCTTCACAGACAGTTTTATTTCCACATTATCATGACGCAACACAGATGATATTACTCATGACAAACCAGCAAACTTTGTTACTTGTATCATTACTGTTGAACCAAAGTTTGGTGTTACCACTGCTAAACTCTATGTCAAATCAACTCAGACACATACTTATGCTGAACAATGTAAATCATCAGTCGGTGGAATTACTGACAAAGATCAGCAACAAATTACCCTACATATTTTGGAAAATATACACAAATTGCAACAAACATGCACGATTACATTTCAAAACTATACATGGTGTATTATTATTGTTTGAACTATTGAACGTATACACACATGTACGAGTGCAGGTTTGGAGATAGCACTCAAAATGATCTCAACATGAAAATTGAAAATCCCCACCCTTCGGAAAATTCTAACCGTAACCCATTGTATATCCTTAGATCCAGTAACTCCAGAGTTGCCTTGTCTGCTGTACGACTCCAGCGCTATGATACTAGCACACTTCAGTGTACAGACAAACATAAACGGTCTTTCAACAGAACAGTAAGACTCAACATGTGATTTCAGGTATCAAACAGTAAGATATACCCATATTGACTTTGTTTCAAACGAGTATCTACAGAATTCACCTTTTGAAATCGACGAACAACGACGACAGCTTCACAAGTACAGACATTCATTTCCGATGATCAGTTTAATGAACCGGATGCCAACCTGCAAACTATGGCAAGGACAGTCACAGACAGACGCACCATGCCACACTCAAAATTAAGGCCACTGAACTTAATTCTTATTTTATACGTGTGAATTCCAGCAATTTTACAAGTATACGTGTGAATTCCAACAGTTTTGCAGAACAGACTTACAAATTGTCCAAACTGGGTGGGAAGTGTTAATAACTATACAGAAGTCAACAATTGTATGAGAAAGAAGAAATGCCAAACATTCCAGCACCACAGTGAACATTGAACACGAGTAATGTGATTCCGTGTGCATGGCTTTCACAGGACAAGAACGGTATCCCATATGTGCATGAAGGCATCCACGATGTTTATTTTATTGTATATGTATTAACTGTATGTAACATCCAATGTCTAATTTTATGATTATAATACTTTGTATTGTTATAATGTGATATGTACATATGAGCGTAAGTATAGTGGCGAATAGAATAAGTTGTAATGCTGAGAATCAACGCCTGGCAATCCCAATGCGCGATTGTTACCAAACTTGCCTTCGCGTATGCTGGATAGCCCGACGAATGACGCTTAGCAATAGTGATATAGAATTAACATCAGAATATGGGGACCAGAAAGAACATGCCAACAGGGTGATGCTAACCAAAGAGATTGATAACAAATCTCCATAACAGTAAACGAGGTGTGCTCACAAAGGGAAACAACTCACGGTCCGACATAATATGAGGTAAGGGGGACTATAACATACATGAAGTATATTCGAACCATGACCACAACATTGACATAGCGTGCTCATAAAGAATCGAGTAGTGTGCATTAACTATAGACGAGGGAAACCATGTCTGAATAGAGAGAAAATTTTAGAATGCTGTAAGAGGAAGTTGTAGCCTTATTCGAGACGTAAACCAATGGAGAATCCTTAAACCAGCATAGCCACAATAACTATGAGATGAGAATGCACAGACCATCGATTGAGAAATATGAACAGAATGTAATGTCACGGAATGGTGGTTGAATAATATAACGAGGTATGACAAGTAGACCCAGCCAGAACATTTGTCAGACCACGACAAAACCTTGAGAGAAACCTCAATACTGAAAAAGAGAGAACAATGTTTGAACTTAATCTCGGAAAAGATCACAGTAAAAAGGGGACGCAACCGTATACTTATGATCATATAATCCCCTGACAAGGTTAGAAAGATGAAACAAGAGTAACAACAACAGAATGTGTCACATTTCCAAGAGTAAGTGCCACATTGGTTGTGCGGGGGGAGAATGTCATGGTCTTATATGACATGTGTAAGGAAGAATGTAAGCGCCGGTATGTAAGCGAGAGTCAGTGTAAGCATGACTCAGGTAAAGGGCAGTAAGAGACGCCACGGCTTGGCTAGCGGACGGTCAGGCAAGAATCCCGTGAACAGAGCCACGTGATGTGGGACGGTCAACCAGGAGAGAGGCATTGTGTGTGAGGCAGCGGATAGAGACGGACGTGTGGAGATCGATAGAACGATAGAACGATAGAATGATAGTGGTTGTGACGGATAAATGGAGATGAACGTTGTGCAGTGATATTCGAGGAATGTACTAACTGTGATATGTGCGGGATGATCTGAAGTTGTGATTGTGAATGATCATGCGGGCGACAGTGTAAAGATCGCCATTGTGAGCTAGTGCGTGGCTGTTAGTGGTGAACGATTGTTTGAGCGTGAAGTGCGACTATGTTGTCAGCTTGTAATATATATTGTAATAAATGATTGTTCAGGAGATAGCTCCTGCCAGTTTCCGATTGCATTCATGTGTTATTAGTAGATGTGTTGTAGATGTTGTAATTTGCCTGTCAAAGTCCAGCGAGCGAGACAGAGCTACTAAGTAGGACTCTGACAGGTGGTTAAAAGTGAAAAATGGGCAGAGGTATGTCAAAGAGAAAGCACAGACAAGTCACTGAAATTGGTCTGGCGACTACATAAAAGCATGAGTGGGGTGGTCAAGAATAACGGAATTTCTGACTTCCAAGGTGCTGACCTCATCTGCCAGAGAACAAGGGCAAAGCCCTCTTCGAACGCTATCTAGAGCAGAGCACCCAGACATACATGAGTGGCAGGAATCTTACCAAGGAGGTTCACCTAAGACAGCTGTAATTCCCAGAACATTTTGCAAGAAGACACAGTGACAGTGAAAGAAATAAAGGCTGTGCTTCGACGATCAAAACACAGCGCTCCAGGGCCAGATGTCATAAGTTATGACGACATCAATAGGTGTACCGACAACGAGCTACAGAAACTAGCAGACATGTACAACAACAGTATAGGGTGAGCTAGCATCAAGGAGTAGTGGCTACACATTGAAACCATTGCTGCATAGATTGAACTGGAGGACGTGTACAACAGAGTACCATTGGATGTTTTAATGCTTCAGCTTCTTGAACTCAAGATAAGTCCGTTCCACATTAGTTGGATCGCTGCAGCCCTCTGCCAACGGAAAATATATTTTAGATGTGGCAGTCGGACCAACCAGTTCGGAACCAACAACAATATATCCTGGCCTACCACAGGGATCACCATTATCTCCGGTGCTGTTCAACGCCTACACTGTGAGAACGAACGAACGAAAGAACGAACTTTATTTTAAAAGGGTAACAAATTGGGTACGCAGGCCCGTCTTACATTCGGCCCTTTCGATCACTCATCTTTCATTCATCAAATGTGCATGTTACATTTACATAGGGGAAAAAACATTGTCGAATTGATTTTGTAAGCATAAACAATGCATATTACGCATGGTACATTCACATGGGGTAAAAACATTGTCAAATGAGAGTTGTAAACATAAACAGTGCATATTGCAATGTTGTGAGACACATCCCCCATCCACCTTCACACCCCGCAGCCACCCACACATCCCCCACCCACCCACACATACCTCCATGCACTCACACAGACTCAAGCAAACATGCATGCCGCCACAAACCCACCGAACCCCCACCCACACATCCCCACCCACCCACACATACCTCCACGCACTCACACAGACTCAGGCAAACATACATGCCGCCACCCACCACCGATCCCCCACCCACACACATTTCCCCACCCACACATACATCCCCCACCCATCCCATAACCGACACGCACACACCCACCCACATATTCTCCACCACCCACCCACAACCACCCAGCAAAACACACATCACAAAACCACACACAAAACCACCATACACATACCCACCGAGTACGTCGTCACGAGGTGGTTCTCCAGCTACTCTTTGCTGACATTGAGGATGCCGGATCGCGGCTGCTCGAACAAGTCCCGTGCAAACTTGTATGGTTCCCGGAAGAATCTCTCACGTTCCTTCCGAGTTTTCCGCCTCTTCCTACAGAACCTTTTCGCTCGTGATAGGGCATTGTGCCTGATTTTAGATGTTGCCACACTTGGCACAATCCCTCTTTCTTATAATCTGCTGCCTGTTTTCCACCGTTTCCGAGCAGCATTCTTCTAGTTTTCTTACTTCCTTCAGCAGTCTCTGCCACCTGGTCTCCTGCGGAATAGCTGCTTCCTTCTTCTCACTGCAACCAAACTGAATCAGCGGGTGGAGGTAGACAGTCTATCCGAACTTTATCAACTTCTCATCGACGGATTTGTGTTTTAGCTCTTCTTCTAAAACACGAGACAACGTGTCATCTAATATTGCTCACTCTGCCTTTCTGGTGGCATTAGGGAACTTGATCTTCACGCTGAGACTTTCGGCTGGTTGCTCGGGTACGTCACAGGTGACCTCGACTTGAGTCTTCTCAGCTACAGAACTTTGGGGTTCTCTGTGGGGTTCTTCCTGGTTGAGGTCCCCTTGGGTCATCCTGTTCCTAGGACCACTGCCGTACCTCTGGTGACACACTCTCACACTTCTTACGTCCATCGTTAATTCTCATTCCCCGGAAGGTGGCGAAGCTTTTACCACAGACGCCTGACCAGCCCGGTCGGTGGGCTGAAATCATGGTCGGTTGGACGGATAGGGTCGTCACAATGTGGTCGCCAATGGATCCTCCATTCTCCCCCCTTTTTTGGAGGACCCTAGGGGAATCTGTTCTTTTTACTGTGTTTAGACGCGACAAGGATATTATACAACATTAGGGGTTGTCACTCCGATCTGAACCAATTCCACCACTGCGCTGCAGCGGCGCTCTGTCTTCCTAGAGTGACCATCCGTCTATCCGGAACGACTGATGGACTGGCCATAAGTTACGTCATAAAACTCCGCCGCGGAGCTAACACGGCAGGGGGCTTCTGATCGTCAGAAGCCAACCCCCTTCTCCAAGTGATTAGGACCATTATACCCTCTACACTCACTAGGGGCGGACCCGTCCGGGTCATATATAAGGTGCAAACCGCGTAAGGCGATCTAGCATGTGGCATATTTTTGTTGTGAAGAACATTATTGTATTCTACGTTGCGTTATTGTTGTTTGTCCATCAAGAATGATGATGACCATTCATTTCATCCAGTGGGGTTGAAAGTATGGAGCCGTGAGTTCTAAGATGGCTGATAAGGCCTATTTTGGCTCGAAAGTTTCTTTGACAATGTGGGCAAAGAATGTTTGACGTTCCAGGAGGATCTCCTGCAGAGGCTTTATTCTGTCCAGCCTTTTCTTCACAGCTCTTGCCATCTCTATCAGCATGTATAAATTCATGTGCTGACACCTTTGTTTGTATCAAGACACAAGACTGACAAGAGGCTTCTCTCGCTGCCTTCCTCCGTTTCTATTTCCTCAAATCTTTTCAATTGTCACAAAATATTCTAGTTATTCTTTTGTCAAAACGTGCCCCCCCCCCTCCCCCCAAAAAAATGACTGCCTCTTTTTTATGCTTGTGACAAGTTGTCTTTGTGTCATAGCATCTCTCAAAGCATGCAGATTAGTTAGGTTGGCTGACCAATGTATTTGTAGCATTCTTCTGTGAAACTACAACCAAGTAGCCTCAAGTAATGAAATGATTTCTTGTTTACTAATTTCCCAAGATTCAGAGCCATGTGTAAAAACTGGTTCTATATAAATGTGCTTTCTAACCTCCAATGAAAGACTTAGCAGATACAGATGTATCTGTTTTTTTTTCACCAGATAGTACATGTTTCTGCTCCAGTCAGATTTATATATAAACGATTTTATGCAATTGGATGCCTGTATGTTACTACCGCTCCATCTTCACTCACTGAATTCATACAACATTAAACGTGCAGATATGTCGGTGATGGAATTAATTTGTGGGTGATAGTTGATATATAATTTCCTCAAGAACTGATCTTTCTTCCCTTGCTGTTCTCCCTAAGCCGCTGTGACATTTATTTCAGCCAATGTTCTCCAGGTTTCGAAATATGAAACCGTTTATGAACCCGTTTTGCTTTGATGTTCAGATGCACTAGAACAGTGGTTCTCAACCTTTTTGGCCCAATGCCCCCCTTTACCATATGTTCAGAACGTCACCCCCCCCCCCCCCCGCCCCACCTTTCGAATTTCCTCCCTATAAATCCCCCACCCTTACACAGTATACATAAAAATGGAAGCTAAATTTAATAACACATACTAGAACGAGTCTAGACATCTACAGAAAACGTGATTTGCGGGTCTATTTACGTTATAAAACGAACTTCATTAGGGCGAGAAGTATAAAACCATAAAATTTAGAGGGAAAAACAATATCAAGTAACTGGTTCTTGTATTAATGCGATCTTGAAATAATCGTAATCCCCCTCCCCCCCCCCCCGGAAACCCCAAAATTATCCCCCGGGGGGGGGGGGGGGAGATTCTCCACCGGTTGAGAACCACTGCTCTAGAACGTGTGTGTTATTTCATTTATTTTTACTCACCCAAGGTATTTAAGAACTGTTTTGTAACTTGTAAGTTTAATATCCGCAATTGTCTTTCTTCTTACGCGTTTGCGAAACTGCCCATGACTGAAGTGAAAGATGACTGTTCTGAAAATCTGCACATTTAATTGTTTGTTGGTGTACTGCCATAGGGTTCCCGTGACATTAATCCTCTGCATTGCCATCGCCGCTGATGTAACGGTCTACGAAATGGAAGTTACAGGGATTTAATAAACAATTACATACTCAGTGTGGCCCTGGATAAGTTGTCTCAACAGATGAGATCGACCTGAACACTGGCCTGTTTGTGTGATGTATTTATTGTCATCGCGCTAGCGAAGTTGATAGCGAACTGCGCTGGTCATGTCATCAGCACTGTCGGACCGTCCAAAAACTAGTGGAACAAGTAAACAGGCAGTGTGCAGAATTTGGCGTCGATATTAACATCCAAAAAATGAAAACTATGATAATTAACAGTGGAAAGGAAAGGTTATCAATGAACATCACATTAAGCGGGGAGATACTAGAATAAGTAACAAGTTTCTCCTATATTGGACATCAGTAATAACAGATGATAGCAGAAGTGAATCAACAATCAAAAAGAGAATAGGAACGGCCAAAAATGCGTTAAACAGCATGAAATCAATATTAACATTAAGAGAGATTAACAACGCATTAATAATGAGAACGTGTCAACTGTTATGTAAATTCAACACAAGTATATGGCGCGGAAGCAATTAGAAATTCGAATAGAAGCCTTGGAGATGTGGATATACAGACGAATAAGAATATGTCCTATTTCATGGAAACAAAACCAATCAAATACAGAGGTTCTAGAAAAACTTGGAATGACAAGAGAGTTATTGACATACATAAAAAGAGGCAAGTGAAATATTTTGGCCACGTTAAAAGACATAACACTCTTATAAAAACCATACTGGAGGGCAAGGTTGAAAGACAAGCGATCAAGAGGTAGTACAACGATGCAAGTGGGAAGATAACACCAAGAGAAGGACAAACAGCAGTCTGACAGAATGTACAGTCAGGGCGAGAGTCAGACAGTGTTGGAGATCCATTGCAGCCAACCTTCGTTGTGGAGACGGCACATGATTGATTGATTGACTGTCGGACGCGAAATCGACGCATGGGCTTGTCGTTTGCCAAAGTATCAATTAATCAGGTGACGTCTCCGCATTAGCTAACTCTGTGACGAAGGGCTTATGGACGCAATTCGTAATAACGCATACCGCGTTCGAAACACAGCTGCGAGCGATTTGGCATTGTTTTTTAAAAATTGCTGACTAATTGTCCAGAATTGCCAGCCATATGTTAAAACCGGTTCTATGTAACATCCAAGAATTGATTTTGTAACTTGCAATGACAAAGATTCGTGACAAAAGATATTCTCTGTATATACTCACTGTATAATGAACAGTGACCGGTAGACAGCAGGCGTCCTTCGCTGACACCGTTCTTTATGCAGTAAACTGTTCCTGAATGGTTGTTGATTCCTAGAGCCGCTGTTTGCTGCCATATTCTGGCCATAACCAGTATACATTGCACGTGGTTTCTTTATCACCGAGTTGTGCTGAGTCAAGAACACAACTCGGGACATTCCCATACGTGCCCCATCCTCATCTTCAACAGCCAGCAAAGAGTTCAAATACTAATGGTACCTATTGCAGCCTGATCTGATTATTTGCCAATCTGGCCTTTCCTATGAGTATTGACTGTAATCAGAACCTCTGGTCATTGCCTGTCACACCATTCCCTCCAGGTCGTGGTGGTGTGGAGGGTGTATCTGTTCTCCCACACTTTATCATCATCATCATGTGCCATGCCGGTACGCGTGGGCGATCATGTATTGCCATCTCACTCGATCAACAGAGTCGTGAATCAGCTCAGTGTTCCTGTCTCGACCATGCCACATGGTCAAGCTATCCAGGTATTTACTTCTCTGTCTCTTCCCCCCCCCCCCCCCCCCCACAAATCTTGCCAGTTGTCACCAAGTTCTCAAATTTATTTCTTCTCATAACGTGACCAAAATATGTTGACTGTCTAAGTCTAATTTCTCTAATCAGTTTATGATTTTCATGTGTTTCTTGTAGGACTTGGTCATTGGTTTTTCTATCTGTCCATGGTATTCTTTGCATTTTCCTCAGAAGGCACATTTCCACAGCCATCAGAAGATTTTCAGCCTGTTTGCTCATTGTCCACGCTTTATATCCGTACAACAGCACAGATTCTATGTAGCACCTCAACACACTATACACGTGATCCTAAAAGGCCCTGCCTAATCAAGCACCTATACCCCCTACAACGGCGCAGACACAGCAACCCGTTGTCGTTCTGATTAATGTCCGGGCACTACACGCAGCTGTTCAAATTCCGGTGTTTGTTTTCTTCTCTGGCCACGATATTCACATCAGTCTTTTAAACAAATCACATTTCAACTTCTCCCAGTTTTCTTCATCACTGTAATTACTCATTGCCCGTTTTTCACACGCATACAGACTAACGGACCACACACACACACAACTATTTAAGTAAGCATATTTCGTGCTTGTCTCACTATTTGCGCATGGTGGCGCTGATGATCATGTTACTTTCTCTAGAAGATTGGCCCTTGGATATGACGATCTTTACCCCGATGACTGTGTCGCAGCATCCATCTGATGGTGCTATACCCGCTCCACATGAGGATAAACTCTATGGAGATATTAACAAGCTGAAGTTGGCGGCTGACTGCTTTGGATATATCAATATTGATGCATGCAGGTGAAAGAAGAAGAAGACGAAGAAGAAGAAGAAGAAGAAGAAGAAGAAGAAGAAGAAGAAGAAGAAGAAGAAGAGGTGGAGGAACAGGAAGAAGAGGAAGAGGAGGAGGAAAAGGGATGAAAGGAGGAGGACCAGAAAAAGAAGAAGAACCAGCAGCGTCATGTGCGCCAAAGTTACGAATAATGAGAACTAAAATAGCTACAGGTCAAATATAAACACAAAATAACTTCATTGACTCTACGGAATAGCTGATTGGAAAACTGATTATGTATTATATAATAACATTGTTTTATTATTTCTATCTGTGTATTTCACAATATGTATACAACCACGCTTACTACAAAGTTGTGTATGACATGTTCTACTGTATGGGTGCCAATGCTGGACAATCAGTAATGAAACTGCGAGGAAACTTGAGACCATGAAATGTAACTTTTGAGCAGAATGTTGAGAAGTGTTAAAAACTCCACCGCGGAGCAAGCACACGAGGAGACTTCCGATCATCAGAAGCACATCACCTAGCCGAATGTTTCGACCCTTTGACCTTCATTATACTCTCATGGGACGCCCCCACCTCAGGTCGTGACTACCGGGCGACTTTCTCCTGTGGTGTGTATCCACCTCCCAGACGTTCGTTTATCGTACTTAAATGTCTTATCATAGAAGAAAACAAACGTTGAGATATTTAGTTTCATGTGCTACAAGATAAATCGTCTACACCACAGAGAAATAAAAACATGCAATTTATGGGACACACCATTAGGAAAGATGGATTAAAGACATTAAACATATGTGAGAAGATACTAGGCAAGAGTGAAAAAGGAAGGTAGAGAAAGATGTCAATGGAAAGCTTAAATAGCTGGGCAACTAATAATAATACAGTGCAGACCTGATAAAGCAAGCTAACACGGGACCCATACATTTCTTTTGTAAGATGTGATGAAACCAGCTGAACTAATTAAAGCGGGAGGAGAAGAAAGTATACACATCTATCATGCATTATGTAAAAACATATGGAAATATGGTATATGGCCAAAAGATTGGAAGAGAACTATCTTCATTCCAATACCAAAAAAAAAAGGGCGACCTGAAATTATGCACCAACTATAGAACTGTTGCCCTGATCAGTCATGCAAGTAAACTTCTACTAAACATCATAATGGGAAGACTTCGCAAGAAAATAGAAGAACAAATTAACGTGGTTCAAGCTGGATTTAGACAAGGGAAAAGGAACAAGAGATCACATGCTCATCTTGCGTATAATAATAGAGAAATGCAGATAATGTAATGTAAACCTATTCTCATGTTTTGTGGATCATTCAAAGGAATTTGACTATGTACAAGATCAGAAACTTTGGGAAATCATGAGGAATATGGGTTTTCCGTCACATGTAATACAATTTATAAAAATGCTCTATTTAGACCAAAAAGCAGCGGTTAGAATAGCTGGCGAGACATCAGATTGGTTTGACATCAAACAAGGAGTCCGTCAGGGCTGTGTTCTGTCTCCCTATTTGTATAACCTGTACGCCGAAAATATAATTAGAAATGTCAGAGATGATATAAACAGGAAGCAATATGATGCCCTAAATATCTGTGGTCATGACTCAACAGAGATTCGATATGCTGATGATACAGTATTGCTATCCACTACACAGAATGGTGTAGAAAACCGAAAAGCCTCAACCCAAATGAATAGTGAAAATAACAACTTATATCTTAACATAGCAAAAACAAAGATAATGCATACAGATAAAACTACTATGGAGAAAGAAGTATATGTTAATGAGGTAAAATTGGAGATTGAGGAAAAATTGGAGGTAGTGAACAATTTCGAATATCTTGGGTCACTGATTACCATCAATGGTGACACAATGAAAGAAATTAAAAGATGAATGTCTATTACTCTTCACAGACTAAAACAACTGAATAAATTGTGGAGTGGGACAGATATAATTACAACAAATAGATTTTTAAGAGCATGCATTTTTCCTATTGCAACATACGCCTGTGAGACCTGGACACTTACTAAACAAGCTGAACAGCGCATAAACGCCTTTGAATATAAATGTTATAGACGAGTTCTAAGAATATCTTGGGTAAAGAAAAGAACAAATGTATGCATACTTCAAGAGCTGAATATTGAAGAAGGTTGGCTAAAAGACGATTTAAAAAAATAAAAAGAAAATTGAAATATTTTGGTCACGTGAAACGTAACGAAAGTTTAGAGAATACAATAATGGAGGGGTATAGGCCTGGGAAGAGAGGAAGAGGAAGGCCAAAGAGAAGATGCGTGCAGGATGTGGTGGATGATCTCCGGATCGTGTATCGGACGCGGGACATCTTGCTTATGATCCAGAGGTTTTCCGGAAGGTTGTTATGGGAGTGAGGTTCTACAAAGGACATGTTACTGAATGAATGAATGAGTTCAAGCATACAGTAATGCATTTATAACGTTCAAGACAATATTGTTCTTCAAAACAGAAATTTGCCACATCCCAGATCGCCTTAAGCGGTTTGCACAGTATAAGCAACACTAACGCCATGAAAATATCCGATGACAGAGAGAATTAGAAAGCCGTGATCGCCAATGCCTGGTCCAGATTGACACCTTAAGAGATATGTTTTTTAAAAATTTTAAATGTTGCATATCCCTTACAGGACGTTGCAGTCAAGACCAGCATCTTTCAGCTGCTGTTGATGTACTAAGCAAGATTACTCTCAGTAGTTTGCCATTGCATTCTGAACGACTAGCTTACATAACCCCGTAAGTAACCATCGCGGCGCGACCCGCACACGAATCTCGCGCAGCTGCGCTACTCTCGAGAATATACGGGATTACGGAGAAAGACGTTAACCACTGAGCAAGGGAGACCGGCATTTTTGCAGTAAGTAGGTAGAATTCCCGGGTTATAAAAATATTGGTTCTCAAATGTGCCATGAAAGTAGGTAGAATTCCCGGGTTATAAAAATATTGGTTCTCAAATGTGCCATGAAAGTAGGTAGAGATGATCAGTCATTATGGTTATGTTTAAACATCATTGCCTAATGTCGTGCAGTAAAAAGGTAAATGTGATCAGAAATTAATGTAATGTTTAAACATTGGTGTGTAATGGCCTGCAGAAGGCAGCTGTAAATGGACACAAGGCAACAACTTTCAATTATAGAATTTCCCCCATTCTAACATATCTCTACCAACATGGTGTCCTTGACGCCATTAGATCCCCCCCCCCTCCCCGAGACGACCCCATGGCTCACTGAGACTACAATGGATTCCAGACTATATTCGGGCAGGATATGCCGCAATGAAAGGAACAAGTCAGCTGAATTTATTATGTTGTGATGCAAATGACACCAGTCTGTGAACTGACTGAGCTCATGATGATGATAACACGAGACAGTGGCGTAGCGTGATTGGATGGTTTCAACACGTCTTTGCACTGACTAGGTTCATGATTATGACGACAGCAGGAGGCGGCGGGGTGAGAAGAGACTTCAATACCACTAATGGCACCGGCAAACCTGATGAATAAATTGATACATTGTATAAGTGTTCCTAGCATTAGAATCCGTGGTCAGTCACTAGCTAAAGCTAATGGATTACCTCGTACAGAACTGCTCTAATGTCGGATTACTTCGTACAGAACTGCTCTAATGTCGGATTATTTCGTACAGAACTGCTCTAATGTCGGATTACTTCGTACAGAACTGCTATAATGTCGGATTTCTTTGCACAGAACTTCTATTATGTTGGACTCCTTCATACAGAGCTGCTATAATGTTGGATTACTTAGTGCAGAACAATGCTATAATGTTGCCATTCTTTTCGAAAAGCCTCTACAAGACTTGGCATGGACGGCCAAACGATCAGGTAGGAATGTACGGCCACAAATCTTGCATGGGATATACTGGGCTTGTGCTGATGCGAACGCAGCATCGTTGAGAGCGTCCAAATCGTACGTTCCACTTTTCGACCCGCTGAGTCCGCGGTTCTTTTCCACAAACGCCTGCGGTTTCACCGGTTCTGGACGTCGCAGCTTGGCTGGCAGTTGATCGTTTTCCGTTTTCCATTTGGCGAGGCACTGCTTCTCGTGAATTCCAATAGATGCCGTACCATATTCTCGACCGCAGATGTAGCAAATTATAGTCGGGGGCCTCTTTCGTTTTTCTGTGACCTCTGGAATATCTTCAGCTGGTAGGGATGTAGAATAAAGACAAGGTTGAGGTTATGTAGAATTTGAAATAAAGGGAACATGCAGATGTAGCAAATGATAGTTGGGGTCTCTTTCGTTTTTCAGTGAATTCTGGGGTATCTTCCGATGGTAGGGATGCAGAATAAAGATATTGTTAAGGCTACGTAGAGTGTAGAATACAGGGAAAATACAGCTGTAGATCATAGAAAGATGCAGAAGTGGATCATGGAAAGATGCAGAGGTAGATCGTAGAAAGATGCAGACGTAGATACAACGCATATAACAAAAAAAAAATTTTTGCATATCCTTTACAGGACATTGCTGTCAACATCAGCATCTTTCAGCTGATTGTTGAATTCATGGCAAGATTACGCTCAGTAGTTTGCCATTGCTTTCTGAGCGGCCGGCTCACATACCCCGTAAGTTACCGACGCGATTCGAACCACTGCTGATTCTCACCGTCGTCACGTTACTTACGAGAGTATACGAGATTACGGAGAAAAGTCGCTAACCTCTAGGCCAGGAAGTCGGCACATAACAAAAGAATGAACTTTATTTTCAATCAAACACTTAATGCAAGTAACGAACACAAAATCATAACAGTGACGAAATGCCTTGGAAGAGCTACGTGTGTAACGGGGGGGGGGGGGGGGGGGGGGAAAGAGTACTTTGCAATGGCAAAGTACTGAGCGTAATCTTGTCTAGTACATCAACAGGGTAGACAGCAAGGCTCTTCGTTGCGAAGTGGGCAAGCTGCATGTCGTTAGCTCGCGCTCCGAGTCAACCAGACATACAGAAGAGATATCAAGGGGCTCTTCGTGGTGAAGTAGGCAAGCTTCATGCCTAGCACTTCGAAGATTGTGGGTTCGCTTTCGGAGACCCTCATTTTGTTCAAAGGTGGGTTTTTTTTCCCCCGGAAATCTCTGGGGTCGTCACCGTAGCTATGGAGTTCGTGCTGTGTGTGACGCTATCGGCAGGCTCTCTGTGGAAAGAGACCAAGACACCCGGGATAACACCCAGTGTACTGAAGTCGACCCTTTAAATAGAATAAACAAATGACATGTGTTTACTGGTGACCACCTTGCAATGATGAACTGGCCTTTATTGTGGACGAGGCGGGGCCTGCCATGGACTTCGTTGACAAAACACGGTCCGGCTCCTACTTCTAGTGGCGCGTCGTCCGGCAGACATTGAATCCCTGGTCTTGATTCTTTCTAGCACGTGTTGTCGGACAAGCATATACACTTTCTATGTTAGTTAATTCTTCATTGTTACTGAAAATAGTGATGCGGTCAATTAATGTCTAATTGCACGCCTGTAATATGTTGTGTGTGTGTGTGCGAGAGAGAGAGAGAGAGAGAGAGAGAGAGAGAGAGAGAGAGAGAGAGAGAGAGAGAGAGAGAGAGAAATTAATAGAGAGAGGGAGAGAGATAGAACGACAAAGAAAGAGAGAGAGTCAAATATGAAGAGACGTAGACAGAAAAAAATTGACAGAGAGAGGGAGAAAGAAAAACCGACAGACAGACAGACAGACAGGGAGAGAGAGAGAGAGAGAGAGAGAGAGAGAGAGAGAGAGAGAGAGAGAGCGAGAGAGAGAGAGAGAGAGAAAGAGAGAAATAGAGACAGAAAGGTAGACAGAAACAAATTATTGAGAGAGGAGAGAAACAGACCGACACAGAGAGAGAGAGAGAGAGAGAGAGAGAGAGAGAGAGAGAGAGAGAGAGAGAGAGAGAGAGAGAGAGAGAGGAGAGAGAGAGAGATATACGCAGAGACAGTCAAACAGAGACAGAGGGAGGGAGAGAGACAGACCGACAGAGTGACTATATATATATAGTTTTGTGTTTGCTTTTCTTCTATTTTATAATTTTTACTGCCACCTAATTTCAACATGTACAATATTAGCTAACTGATTTAATCATATTGCATGGCATACATATACTGTAAGATATACAATAGATATCTATAACATATTTTTGTTTTTTCCATTTTCACGTGGTGGTCATGACAGTTGTCAGTGTGTGTGTGTTTCCTCCCCCCCCCCCCCCCCCCCCTCTCTCCCTGTGTGTCTCATAAAGTTTAAATATGAAATGTTCATGTGTGGTGTACGTTTAAAGTTTACAGCAATCATTGCACAATGTTTTCTCCCCCTCCCAATGTAACACTCATGATAGGTAACTGGTATGCGGAAGATGGGTGACTGGAAGGGCCGAATGTAAGCTGGGCCTGCGTAAGCTGAAAATAAAAGCTCATTCATTAGTTCCCCATTGTTTACATTGCTCCCATGACATGGAGTCTCCATTGTTGGAATATCTATAACTGTAATCCGCGCGGCAGTGAATCAATGTCCGACCACAATGGCTTCAGATCATAACAATAGATCACAGAGACGAAAGTAACACAAGCTATCAAAGCTACAAACAGGAGGTGTCCATTGTTGCTGGCTTTTAGCTTCCCGGTTTATTTACACATTTACATGACAGCTATACGTGCGCTTAAGACAATTAGAACTGCTCCAGAAAAGGCAAACACACGAGTCAACGCTTCACTACAGCTCAGACACTTTCTGGTCGATGGGTCGAGGGCAGGTCAAAGTTTGCTACATACATATCAGACACTTTCTGGTCGATGGGTCGGGGGCAGGTCAAAGTTTGCTACATACATATCAGACACTTTCTGGTCGATGGGTCGAGGGCAGGTCAAAGTTTGCTACATACATATCAGACACTTTCTGGTCGATGGGTCGGGGGCAGGTCAAAGTTTGCTACATACATATCAGACACTTTCTGGTCGATGGGTCGGGGGCAAGTCAACTCAACCACAGCTCAGTCACTGTCTAGTCAATGGTCGGGTGCAAGTGAACGCAAACATTATTCAGTCACTGTCTGGTTCATGGTCGGGTACTGTCACGAGCTCGCCATGAGTTAACCAGATAATAATACCGACGTTTGCTTGGCGTATATTTTCTAGGCCACAACAGTCGTACTAACAGAGTAAACACAGCTGCACGGGATACATCAGGTCAGCCCATATACACATTTGGTGGTGAGTGAGGAGGAAGTGAGTGCGCTGAATCATATATCACTTTGACAAGTCATAAACATATCAGAGGGAAAACGGAAGTACTTAGCACGGAAGTAACATTACATATGTCAATTCTGGGTTTCCGGAACATCGAGAAGATTGACGGGGTTATTGGCAACTGTTGTTGGGGGTATACAGGAACTCGATGGCTTGTTTTGGGAATCTAAACCAGTGATGACAGATCTAACATGGAGGGAGCCAGAGGGGGGATGGATCCCTGACAGGGGATGATCTGCCAATGTGCCACCTGTGTGGGGGCATAAAGGATAACGTCACGTGGCCAACTTTGGTAGTTTGCCATATAAACCCGAGTTGGGACCAACTAGGGGGACTTGAAAATGCTCTAGTCGGAGTGCAAAGGCACTGCAGTGCTTAGTGGAAATAATATCTACCGTGTGTTAATTAGTGACTTAATTTTACACGTGCCTATAATGGCAGATGTAGATATGATTGATAGGACTGCAGTAGTGCCATTTAAGGTATAACCTATTATAATATATTCGTTCTAATTAATATAGACTGTGGCCTTGTTAAACTATAGGGTGATGATTAGCACTGTTAGTGGAAAACTAACTAGAGTAGGGAAGTGATACTTGGCTCTGTTAGTTGAGAATAGATTAGTGAAGTGTGGATAAGCTTTACTAGTTGAGAATTGAGTAATGAGGGATAATTGGGATTTTCCCGTAGGTGTCCCTGGTGGTCGGGGTTCCGCATTCTGTTTGCTGATATTTTTTGTCTTGGCCTGATGATAACCTATGTGGTCAGTTCATATGTCCCTGATGGGTTCATTATATTTTCTGAGTGAGGCCGATGGCCCACGATCATCTAATAGAGATCAGTGACGGGGAGGCTATCACCAGTTGTATGATTTATTTTACAGGTTCCTCGGGTTGGAATGAAGAACCCGGACCCAATGTAACATCCGATCCCGGATAAATTATGATGTGGAGAGATGGGCCAGCAACTTTCGCAATGGAAGAAGTTAAGACACATTGCTCGGTGGAGTCTAATGGAATATGTATCCTACATGAGTGAATACCAATCGTTAACACACCTGAAGTGATGGAGGTTCAGCCCATGTGGAACTAGATCAGTAGGGACTGATGTTCACAGTAGATGAAACCAAACATTGAAGTGTAGTTGTTCCACGTATCAAGGAAATCAGAACTTTCAGACTATATCTAGTGAATAAAGCAAGCCATTTTATTCTAGATACATTAACTGTTTAATAGTGAGAACTAGTGAACATTTATCAAGAGACAAAAAGACTTGTTAGTAGGACAGTGTTCCATGTTTGTTTTCACTGCGCCGGAATTATGAAGCCGGAGTTTCTATAAACTATTAGGAACAGTTGCGTTAGGAAATATACTAGTATTTTCCACGGATTATATTTACATGAGATTCAGATCTCATGGTCATCAGAGTTCCTGGAGGAGGACATGTCTGGAGAGAAGGATACGACTTCGGTGAGGTTTTTCGTACTGACTTGAATGATGTCGTGTGATCCTTGCC
The DNA here is from genome assembly GCA_014155875.1 of Cepaea nemoralis. Classification (NCBI taxonomy): domain Eukaryota; kingdom Metazoa; phylum Mollusca; class Gastropoda; order Stylommatophora; family Helicidae; genus Cepaea; species Cepaea nemoralis. Next base: position 174,412 of record JACEFZ010027033.1, on the reverse strand, counting down.
ATGATGTGTACACTATGATCCTGAACTTTGAAGGCTGACACATACATTTATGTTATAATACACGACACACTTTTTCTTCGCATACACGTCTCATATACGTTACACTTTTCTTTTAATAAATTAGTCTTTATTAATTTTTAGAAGCAAGAGTTGTTGAGTATGTTGCGTTGGGGAAGTATGAGAGGGGCATAGTACGACAGTGAGAGAGTGACAGGAAAAGGTGTCCATAGGCTGATGGAGTGTGTTGGACGGAAGCTGGTGGATTCTCCAGGATATGAATAAGGGGAAAAATATTATAATGTGGGTGTCGGCTCTCTTCACTCCAGGGACGGCACTGTAAAGGAGGACACGACAGGTACATGTAAACGCAAAAACAGCTCAGTCGTTTCGTGGTCGGGTACAAGTCAATGCAACCACAGCTCAGTCGTTTCGTGTTCGGGTACAGTACATTGCAAACCCAACGCAGTCACTTTTTGGTGCATGGTAGGGTAGAATTTAACACAGATTGGCTGGCTCTGCAAAACTTGGTGGAGTATTCATGCATGACAAGGCAGACGTGGTTGCGGCCTTGTGGGAGCACGTGTACACCTCGGAGGAGCAAATGGATTATCATTGTCTGGCAAGAATGAGGCAGCAAGGAGTGACGAGGGGATCTGGCCGACGCTCCACGATCAGAGGAAAGGCGAAAAGGACATATAATCAGATTGCTACGGGTACTATTGGTGTAGGACAGTGGTTCTCAACCTTTTTTGGTCCGTGCCCCCCTTCACCATTTTTTAGGACGTCATCCCCCCTCCCCTATAGTATTTCCTCCCTAAAAATTTACGTAATAATTGAAGCTAAATTTAATAGCACATACTAAAACAAGTCTAGATGTCCACATAAAACGTGATTTGTGGGTCTACTTACGTTATAAAAAGAATTTTAGAAGGGTTAGACGTACAGAACCGTAAAGTATGAAGGGAAAAACAAGATCACGTAATCGGTTCTTGTAGTAACGCAATCTTGAAATAATCTTCATTCGCCCCTGGGGGGGGGGGGGGGGGGAATTCCCCACAGGTGAGAACCACTGGTGTAGGACCTCTTGGCTGGCTGCTGAGGATGGGGACGGAGCGCCTATGGGAATGCCCCGAATGCTGTGATATCGGTTCCTAGATCAATCAATCAAATTAACGCTACCACATTGTCGGCCTCTATACTGCCGGTGTTATGTAACTATTACGTATTACGCCAAATATATGCCACTTCCCCCTTTCGTCAGTGGTATCCGTCAAATCTGCGCTGACAACACAGGACACGTCTTACTGGATGCACTGGAATGTAATATGCAAAACATTTAACTGATGCTGTGCCAAACAAAAAAAGGTTTGTGTCAAACATGGCGCACAATCAAATAACAAGTATTATAATACAAATGTCCATTCACTGAGCATTAAAATTGCGGATGGTACTGCGAAACAAAACAAATAACACGACGACCCTATCGCTCTCTGGTCCAAATGGTAAGTCACAATTGGTGATATATTACCCTTGGTAACTAAATCAAATAATAAACATTTCACAAGGAACCACTGTTGTTGTAAAGTGCAGCACAGTTTTACACGACTTGATACGCATTGGCACTTGGTTATATATCCAGTCTGTCAGACCAACGGGCACTCTTTGGGAGATGCGATCAGTCTCACACCGGTCGCCTTTATTTCCGAAGACCCATCTTAGAGTGGGTTGGGTTGACCTGGGAGACCAGGTCAATTGTAAAACTTCACTGAGATAGAAATACAAAGCCATGATAACCGAGCCTGCAGGTGATTGTCCGACCACTGCGCTACCATGACTGCCCCAACATGTGTAGATATATTGACAGAAGAAAAATTTATTTATTTGTTGTTTTTTCCCCCGGGACTTGAGATTAAAACATTGAGCACAACCCACCACTGGCAACGCTGATCGTATTCCGGTACGAACCTAAGGCCTTGTCCACGTCAATTTGGAAACACTAGACTCGAGTTTTGCTCTCGTTTGAGCTCGTCAGTAGTGCATATCCTTGACTGGACCCGGGATCAAACCCGGATCACTGGCGTGTGAGTGACCACTAGACCACGCGACACACGTTAGACGCGACCAAATTATCACACTTGAATATCGCAACGTCACCCATCGTAGCCTATAGATCAAAATTTGCCCGATCGCCGCGACTGACATCCGTCAATCAGAGTGGGCCCGAATGATCAGGTCTTCTCGACTAGCAAGGCACACCAGGCCGCCTAAGGTCCAGCGAGCACTAATCAAATTGATTTATTTGGGTTTTCCCCCCATGATTTGAGATTAAAACATTGAGCACAACCCACCACTGGCAACGCTGATCGTATTCCGGTAGGAACCTAAGGCCTTGCCCACGCCAATTTGGAAAAAATTACCGACAAAGTAACAATTTATTGGCAGAGGAGACAAGAATGCGTTTTTTAAATAAGGGAGATAATCCTACAATTATTAGAGGAGACAATTATTGACAGAGACAGTTATACAATTATTGAAAGAGGAGACATTATACAATCATTGAAAAAAGAGACAATTATACAATTACTGACAAGAGGAGACAGTTATACTTCTTCTTCTTCGCTCCTGCAGTAGTTTTTTTGTTTTTTTCGGACGTGATTGCGTTGTGCCTGTTTACAGCAGAGCTGCGTTCTTGCGCCGTTAGGCCAATATACTGATAGAGAAGACACTTGTACAATCATTGACAAGGGAGACAGCTATTCAGTTATTGACAGAGGAGACACTTAAACAATTAATGACAAGGGAGATAGTTATACAATTATTGACAAGTGAGAGAGTTATACAGTTACTGACAAGCAAACGTTATGCAATTATTGACAGAGGAGACACTTATACAATTACTGACAGAAGAGGCAGGTATTTCCGAGGGAAGGAGGCGGCGAGAAAAAGAGTGTTGAAGGGCTATATAGAACCTGTACTTTTATATGGATGTGAAGCGTGGACAATGAGTAGACAAGCTGAAGAACATCTGATGGCTGTGGAAATGTGGTTTCTGGGGAAAATGCAAAGAATACCATGCACAGACAGAAAAAACCAATGAACAAGTCATACAAGAAACAAATGAAGATCGTAAACTGATTAGAGTCATTAGACGTGGACAGTCAAAATTTCTTGGACATGTTATGAGAAGAAATAAATTGGAGAACTTGGTGACAACTGGCAAGATGGAGGAGAGGAGACCAAAGGGAAGACCGAGAAGTAAATATCTGGATGGCTTGGCCACATGGCATGGTCGAGACAGACACGCGGAACTGATCCACGACTCTGGTGTTCGAATGAGATGGCAAAACATGACCGCCCACGCTTATCGGCATGGCACATGATGGATGGATGGAGGCGCCCGACTGTTCCTGTTACAGGAGGTACCCCTTCCCAGCCACAAGTACCAGCCCTGCCCTAACCCCAGCCTGTCTACATGTGCTGTGATGAATCATGACCTGCTTACATCTTGATATGGCTCTCTGCAGTGCAAATGATTCACAACCAACCAAGACAAATAAAGTTAGCTGCATCTCCTTTACGGGACGTCACGGTCAACCTCAGAATTTTCTGGCTGTTTGTGATTTCTTGGCAAGTCTACATTCAGTAGTTTGCCATTGCTTTCTGAATGACCGGCATCCATACCATTTTATGAAAATGAACGCAAAGGCAGTCTGCTGTCAAATAGCCGACAGCTGTGTTTTGAACGTGGTGTGAGGGATTACGAATTGCACCCGTAACTCTTTGACACAAAACCGGCACCAACCAAGCAACGAACCAAAACTCTTGGCTACAGAGATAGAACAAGCTATCACTAGACCCAAGATTCTACAATTTTCTAGAATGATGACAGGATTCTGAGCAGAAGAATACTTAATATTCCTTGGACAGCCAACATCAGTAATATAAATGTTTTGACCGTCAGAGAGCTCCTGTTTGCTGATGATAGCGCTCTATATGCCAACTCGGAGGTAGGCATGCAACACAACGTTTCAGCTTTCTCGTGTGCCTGTGCCAACTTTGGGCTCAATATCAACTTGGGGAAGACTAGTTATGTACCAGCTAGCTCCAGGTATTAATCACAAAGTACCGAATATCAAAGTGAATGGTCATAGACTAAGTGTTGTGGACAAATTCACTTATCTTGGCAGCACTGTGTCACAAATGATGACAAAGTGAATGCAAAAATCTCCAAAGAATGTATGGGACATAAATGGAATAAGCCTGCTAACAAAGCTGAAAGTCTACAAAGCAGTCTTATTATCCACATTACTATATGCTTGTGAAACCTGGACTGTTTATCAGCGACACGCTAGGTAATTAAACCATTTCCACACAGTTTGCCTTAGGAAGCTATTGAAGATTAAATGGCAAGACAAAATCCCAGACAATGAAGTCCTAGAAAGAGCGTCCATGCCCAGCATCCACAGTGTACTAAAGAAGAATAAGATTCGCTGGGCTGGTCACAGGACTCGCATGCCAGATCACAGGCTCCCTAAACGATTTTTTTTACTGGTGAGCTGCGCTGTGGTAAACGCTCCCAAGGCGACGAGAGGAAACGCGTAAAGACACTCTGAAGATCTCACTAAAAGCTTTTGGAATTCATCACGATTCTTGGGAGACTGCTGCCAAAGACCGAAATTCGTGGCGTATATCATTACGCAAGGGTGCAGTCACTTGTGAAGCAAGCAGGACTGCAAGAGATGTCAAGAAAAGGCTGGACAGAAAAACCATAGCAGGAGATCCTCCTCCTGGAACGTCAAGCATTCTTTGCCCACATTGTCAAAGAACATTTCGAGCCAAAATAGGCCTTATCAGCCATCTTAGAACTCACGGTTCCATACTTTCAACCCCACTGGATGAAATGAATGATCATCATCATCCTTGATGGACAAACAACATATATGATGCCATGCAACCTGTATGTCTACAACTGTATACAATCTATTCCACTGGATGAAATGAATGATTATCATGATTCTTGATGGACAAACAACAAATGTTTTGAATGAGGCTAACACATAAAGATCACTTATCACAAACATCATAAAGAGGCAAGCATCATTTTCTACCACATTATGAGAAGAGAAAAACTGGTTCCAGCTGTGACAACTGGAAAGATTTGTGGAAGGAGGGATAGAGGAAGACAGCAAGAGAAGATTGTAGCGCATGAATTGTCTTCCATGCTGTTGGAGGTCACAAGATGTTTAGTAGCATGACCACCGACGCCAATCAACAACACACATGATGATAGTGTAAGCAACACAACAGTCTAGTCATGGATACAACATGTAAAATGGAGCCTTTGCTTTAGACCCTATAGAACTGCAACAGGCAATATGTGATCAATAGAATAGCTTTTAAATCTGGCCCAACATAGCAGCGACAATGAGGATAAAGAAGTCAATAACCACAAGAAAGCACAGCTTTCAGCACTTGCCAAATAAATCTTTGTTCTCAACGTCACAGCAAATTGTCCAAACAGGCAAACAGAAGTAAACACCACTGTAGGCTGTGGTTAAACAAGTGCAATGTTGAGAAAAGGGCGGATAAAGAGTCTCACAAATAAAATGTCAACAAGAAGATATTTTACCTTATGGATTTATTTACAAATCAGAGTCAGTCCATAAACGAAATCAAACACATTCAAGTTTACCTAAGAACATGAAGCTTGTGGTGATGTTTTGGGTGGAAACTGACAGTCAGAACACAAACAAAATGTGTTATTTCTACAAGTGTACTTCTCTTCAGATAGAGTGGATGCCATTTCATTCACGGTGCAATGTTGGACAGGTGTAAAACTGCAACAAGATCTTTTACTGCAGCCTATGATAAATGATAAAAACTATTCTACTGTGCCTTGCTGGATTCATATCTCAGTAAATGTGTTTGAATCACTAGCAGTCGAATACATGTAGATGTTTGTGTAGTATCATACAATAACTATAATTGTACACAGCTACAGTCAAACTGTGAGGAAATCAAGAAATTAGCTGTACTTTTCAACAAAATCTTGCCACAGAACTAACCAATTAGGAGCAACTAGACTAAAAACAATTTCTGACTTCTTCTGTGTTAGAAACAGATGAAATATGGTTCCTAAAGTTATTGTGAATTTAACAGTTATATTTGTGTGTTATATCACAATAAGTGGATGTGATGCTTTCAGTTTTACTTATTTCACAAAGGATATCATTTGTGATACACCAAGGAGACTGGTTCATAAATGCATGGTGAAGAAAGCAGGGGTCTACAGAACACAGACTGACTGTGCCTATGAGTGTCTCCTAGACGACGAGTGCGTTGGTGTGAGTACTGACACGGGGTCTGCTTGTTTTCATCATTTTAAGTGTGCTGGGTATTTTCACTGTGGTGTCGGTATTGATATGCCTGTGTACTGGAAGGAATCCGCAGCTCTGACAACATCAACAGCAGGATCTAGTACAACTAGCATACTATCATCACACACAACAACATCTTTATCAACAGTGGTGTCAACTGCAGCACGACCCGTGACAACAGTGCTAACAACCACAAATGAAACACCAGAAACAACTCTCCCGCCAACCACAACCACTGTGACAACTCCTGCACCAACCTCTACAACAACTCGCCCAACAACCACTACAACAGCTAACCCAACAACCACAACCACTACAACAGCTAACCCAACAACCACAACAACAACTCACCCAACAACCACTACAACAACTCGCTCAACAACTACAACCAGTACACCAACTCGCCCAACAACCACAACCACTACAACAACTCGCCCAACAACCACTACAACAGCTAACCCAACAACCACAACCACTACAACAACTCGCCCAACAACCACTACAACAGCTAACCCAACAACCACAACCACTACAACAGCTAACCCAACAACCACAACAACAACTCACCCAACAACCACTACAACAACTCGCCCAACAACTACAACCAGTACACCAACTCGCCCAACAACCACAACCACTACAACAACTCGCCCAACAACCACAAGGGACCCTAAACCTAAAAAGTGTAAAAACAATGGCAACTGGAGCAGTACAGAATGGAGATGCAAGTGCAGCAATGGATGGGTTGGAGACACCTGCGAGAGACTTGCCAAAGGCTGCCAGGACATAGCTGACTATGGATACTCCAGAGGATGGCCTCCTCACTGGATAGACATTGCTGTTGATGGCATTTCCTCCCCTGTCAGAGTCAGATGCCAACTAAGAGAGACATCCTTCACCTTGTATATGATGATCAACCAGGGAAAAATGAGTCACAATAAATCCCGGTCAAACTACGAGGATGGTTATACTTTAGACAACTACAAATACCATTACTGGATGGGACTCAAGACCATGAAAAAGTTAAATGACCTCGGCCACACAACCGTAGTTCTAGAAACCAGTTTTATTTATCCCTATGGTACAGGTAATGACAATATTCTATCATACCGCTACGAGGATTTTCACTTCGACACGGCCGATAATGGCTATAAATTTAACTTCTCCCAAGCAATATCAAACAAATCCGGACCCTACCGTAATAATGTCCAGCACAGCAGCTGCCTCGACAGTCTGAAAGGAGCCAAATTCTCAACCCCGGACAGAGATATTGATACCGACACAAATAGAAACTGTGCTGCGGAAGCCGGTGTGGGCTGGTGGTTTAGGGGCTGTGACATGGTGTGCAATCCACTGGGCTTGTCCTATCAGTATTTTAATAGCACTAAAGACACCATTCGACACATAAAGATGGCTGGGTTAGACTACAGACGTGGAGAGTACGCAAATGGAGTTGCAGCTACCATGTACTTTCTAGTTAATTTGCAATAACTTCAACCACTCAGTGCACCGGTTAGTTTACATCAGGTGTGGAATCATATCCTCTTTGTTGGTCTAATTAGTTAGAATTTTTAAAAACAATCTACAGTCATGTGACTGAGCAGCTAACACCCTTCTTCTTCTTCAGCGTTCCGAGCCACTGAGGTTCTTTGCTGCAGATACAATCCGTCTCCATTCGTCTCTCTGGTTGACCTTCTCTTGCCAGTCGTTGATTCCAAGTGCTTTGTAGGTCTGTATGTATATTATCTCTCCACCGTCTTCATGGTCTACCTCGGGGTCTACGGTCATTTATTTCTTGAGTGTAAAGACAATGCATAGTTAATCATTTAAATGCTAATGTTTTCCTAAACAAGCTATGGTTGTAATGTGGATAGTACAGTGCAAGCCGCTTAAGGCGATCTCGGATATGGCGAATTTCTGTTAAAATTTAGCTGCATGTCTTTCACAGGACATAGCAGCCAACCCCAGCATTTTGGCTGTTCGTGATTCCTGGGAAAGTTTTATGATCAGTAGTTTGCCATTGATTTCTGAATGACCGGCACCTATACCTTTAAAAAAAAAAAACCAGCACTGCTGTTTTTCGAACCCGGGTATATGGGATTACGAATCGCGTCCGTAACACCTTGAATTTCTGTTATAAAGAACAATACTGTATTGTACGTTATAAATACATTGCTATATGCTTGAACTCTTATCAGAGGGATGTCTGATAAGAAGAACTATATCTTGGGTCCCAGTGAGTTCGCCTTATCAGGTCTGAACTGTATATAAAACCAGGTTTCATGGCAAGAGGATCGGCTTTATTGCACCATGTTTTATCCCATATAATTCCAGCTCTTTCCGCAGAACAGACTGCTGAAAGCACTGAACTCCGTAGCTCCAGTTTCGACGACCCCAGGGGTCTCCGAGACAACTGAACTTTTGAACTGAATGGCCAGAAGCATGCCACACGATCTTTCAGAGCACAGGCTGGAAGCTTAAACACTTCGCCATGTAGACCACCAACCTAATATATGTGAAGAACTACTTACGTTACACCTCTAGGGCAGTAACTGTCATGTGATTTAGCCTAATTTTTTATATAAAAGGGAGCCACGGTGGCCTAGCAGCTAGATGCTCGCCTGTCTTGGGTGGGTTCGATCCACCTGGACCATCAGTCTACAATGGGCACCAGGAAATGTTTTGGGAAGTAAAGACTACGTCACCGACGTGATGTTTCATCTATTAACAATATGGATTCGATTTCCTATAAGCCTAACAGGCCTTAAGTGTGTAGGAGAAACCTTTACTCTACCTATGTTTATATACAATGAATGAAATGTTATAACACTTGTAAAAATCTGTGATCTTAATAAATGTTTTAAAAGTTGTTATCTGTGTGAAATATATAGCAGTATAAATTGATTCGTAGTCATTTATAGTAACAGTCATGAACAGTTACTATGCCTTCATAATAATTAGTAGTGTCTGAAATGTTCAAATGGTTTGAATGCTTGCCTTCAAGCTCCAACATTCTGGAGTTCAATTCAGTTCGATGAATGACAGATGCTTAATAATAACACATAATTAATATTATTCTATGGCCAGAAGAGCCAGAGCTAATTACAGCTTTAATCTATCCAAATCGAGAAGTGAGTTTTTAAAAAAAATAAGCTAATAGCACTCATGCGTGATGACAACGCTGTAAATGTCTATCATGAGTTGAGCTGTGTCAAGAACGGAAATTATAGCAATTGGGACATTTCAAACGTGCTCCGTCCACATAGTCAACAGCCAGCAAAGAGTCCCAACTCTAATGGTACAAGGTATAATGGTGGTATTTCCGTGTTTCCTGTCCTCGGAGTCCTGTTGCAGAAAAATTCTTAGAATATTGGATCAAGAAGAATAGTAGTGACATTCTAAAAGACAGATTTGAACATCGAATAAATACTGGTTTATAAGCAGCACCATATCTCGGAGACCGAAATACTTTCGCCATATTAAACTGTTCCGAGTGAATCGGTACAATTATCTCGGAACAGTCATAACATCTGATGGGAGATGCCTTGAAGAGATTATAACAAGAATCGCCATGGCGAAAGTAGCCTTTAGCAAGATGAAAAACTTTCTGACCAATAAAAAGATGTCAATTGAAACGAGAAAAAGAGTGTTGAGGGGATACATAGAGCCTGTTCTTTTGTATGGTGTGAAACTTGGACAATGAGCAGTCAAGCTGAAAAACATCTGATGGCTGCAGAACTGTGGTTTCTGAGGAAAATGCAAAGAATACCATGGACAGACAGAAAAACCAATGACCAAGTACTACAGGAGACAAATGACAATCGTAAATTGATTAGAGAAATTAGACGTAAACAGTCAAAATTTGTTGGACATGTTATGAGAAGAAATGGATTGGAGAACTTAGTGACAACTGGCAAGATCGAAGGGAACAGACCAAGAGGAAGACCGAGAGGAAAATACCTGAATGGCTTGGCCATATGACATGGACGAGACAGAAACACTGAGCTGATCCATGACTCTGGTGATCGAGTGAAATAGCGAGTCATGACCGCCCACGCTTTCCTGCATGGCACATGATTGATTGATTGCTATTAAACGCTGCAGTGATGTCTTATGGACGAGACAGAAACACTGAGCTGATCCATGACTCTGAGAGGCAATAACTCCATCCCTGGTCTTAACTGGTCTCGGAATCAAAGCGAGAGGCAACTGTTACGGGTTATAAGTCCTTGTCAGTTGGCGTAGACATGGGGCGCCACGCGTTGCCTCTGACGGTGGGAGACACCTATAGGTGTCACTGATCAGCTACCGCCCGCCTCAAGCTGGGCAGCCCCCAGCCAATTGGGTGCTGATCCGCCACAGCCTGCCTGCTTCAATGGGTGCTTGGGGCTAGGACAAAATCTGAATCGCAGGCTGTAAAACCAATGCACCAGGTACAAACAAAAATAAAAATAGAAACCTCAAGCTACGGCTTGCAACCTGGAACGTGAGAACCATGTGTCCAGGATTTTCCACTGACTTGACCAATATTGACGATGTGAGAAAAACGGCTGTGATTGATGCCGAACTCAATCGTCTTAACATTGATATTGCTGGCCTGCAGGAGACTCGCCTCGCTGAGGAAGGGTCACTCAGGGAAAACAACTACACCTTTTTCTGGAAGGGTAGAGGGCAGGCAGAAAAAAGGCAACACGGTGTGGGCTTTGCAGTGAAGAATTCGCTACTGGGAATGATTGAAATTCCAGCAGGAGGAAATGAAAGACTATTATCCCTGCGCTTGGCAACCTCTTGTGGGTTTGCCACCATTATTACTGCATATGCACCGACACTCGATTCCTCTGATGATGTGAAGGATTTGTTCTATGAGGAGTTAGACTCCGTGATCAAGGCAGTTCCAAAATCTGACTACATTTATATGCTCGGTGATTTCAATGCTCGTGTGGGCAAGGACTCGAGTTCATGGCCAGTGTCCCTTGGAAAATACAACATCGGTCGCATGAATGAAAATGGGCAAAGGCTGCTGGAGCATTGCACCAGTAATGACCTATGTATTACAAACTCTTTTTTTAAAACAAAAGAGATGCATAAGGTCACATGGAAACATCCAAGATCCGGCCATTGGCACCAGCTGGACTTCATCATCACACGGAGACAACATCTGAACCATATATCATTGACTCGTAGTTACCACAGTGCTGACTGTGATACAGATCATTCTTTGGTTGTTGCAAGAGTTAGACTGAGACCAAAGAGAATCTACACAGCTAAACACAAATCTAGCCCCAGGATTAATATTATTAACACTCATGATCCTGAAAAGTGCTTTCAGTTTCAACAGCAACTTGAAGACGCTTTCACTGATACACCAGAAAATTGTACAGTAAATGAAAAGTGGGGTCAAATTAAGGAAACTCTTTATAAAACTGCCGTAGGGGTTTACGGCACTGTGGATCATAAGAGGCAGGACTGGTTTTGCGGCCAACAGCGAGACTCTGCAGCCCTTGATTGATAAGAAGAAGAAAAGCTCTCTTAAGAAACAAGGAAAGACCAACGCGTAACACTCTGAGTGAGCTAAGGCAAGCTAGGAAGGATGTGCAAAAGGCTGCCAGGCAGTGTGCAAATGATTATTGGATCAAGTTATGTGAGTCCATTCAAATCGCAAGTGATAAGGGAGACATAAGAAGCATGTATGAAGGAATAAAGAAAGCCTGTGGTCCAGTGATCAAAAGAAGTGCACCGCTGAAAACCTTGACTGGAGAAGTCATCACTGATAAGAAACAGCAGATGGACAGATGGGTAGAGCACTATTTGGAGCTTTACTCAAGTGAGACCAAACTAGCGGATGATGCCCTAAATGCCATAGAGGCTCTACCAACTCTTGACCACCTGGACACACTTCCCACCATAACAGAAGTTAAGTGTGCTATAAATGAACTTGCATCTGGCAAGGCTCCAGGTAAGGATGGGATTCCAATAGAGGTTATCAGGAGTGGGCAAGAAACACTCACTCTACAGATCCACCAGCTAATAGAGCTATGCTGGCGTGAAGGACAAGTCCCACAGGATTTCAAAGATTCAAACATCATAACGCTGTACAAGAACAAGGGTGATCGGAGCGACTGTAACAACTATAGGGGTATCTCACTTCTGTGTATTGTTGGAAAAGTATTTGCCAGAATTGTTCTGCGCAGACTTCAAGTCCTAGGAGATCAAGTCTACCCCGAATCACAGTGTGGCTTTCGACAGAACCGGTCTACCACTGATATGATATTCTCATTGCGACAAATGCAAGAAAAATGCCGTGAACAGAATCAACCACTGTTTATTGCCTTCATCGACCTCACAAAGGCATTTGATTTGGTCAGTCGTGAGGGTCTGTTCAAGGCACTAAAGAAGATTGGCTGCCCACCAACTCTTCTGTCCATTGTGGAATCGTTCCACACAGGCATGAAGGGTATAATCAAGTTTGATGGTGCAACTTCTGAAGAATTTGAAATCAAGAGTGGAGTTAAGCAAGGTTGTGTACTAGCTCCCACCCTCTTTGGAATATACTTTTCACTTCTACTGAAATATGCATTTCGTGATCAGGATGGTGGTATATACATTCACTCACGCTCAGATGGCGGCCTCTACAATGCTCAGAGATTGAAGGCTAAGACCAAAATTAGGAGGGTACTGATCAGAGAGTTGCTTTTTGCAGATGATGCTGCAGTTACGACCCACTCTGAGGAAGAATTGCAATGTCTACTATCTGCATTCTCCAATGCTTGTTCTGAATTTGGTTTAACAATTAGCAAAAAGAAGACACAGATTATGTCACAAGGTGCACATGGGGTACCATCAATCTTTATTGACGACGCCGAACTAGAGATAGTAGACCATTTTACATATCTAGGATCAGTGGTAAATAGCAAATTATCCCTAGATCAGGAAATCAACATCCGGATTGGTAAGGCAGCAACAACAATGAACAGGTTAAGAAAAAGAGTCTGGGAGAACAGGAAGCTTACTGCCAAAACAAAAGTCCTTGTCTATCAAGCCTGTGTCCTTAGTACTCTTCTCTATGGCAGTGAAACCTGGACAACTTACTCACACCAAGAGAACAATTTAAACAGCTTTCATATGCGGTGTCTGCGAAGAATTCTTGGTATTAAGTGGCAAGACAAAATCACAAATACTGAAGTATTGGAAAGATCAGGTTGTGTGACAGTTTATTCCATGCTCAGTCTTCGTAGACTTAGATGGATAGGACATCTTAGGAGGATGGATGATGGTAGAATACCAAAGGATATCTTTTTTGGTGAATTACAGATGGGTAAGAGATCTCAGGGTCGGCCTCTACTACTATACAAAGATGTGTGTAAGCGGGACATGATTGATACAGGCATTGATAATGCACATTGGGAGCAAGTCGCCGCTGAACGTGTTGCGTGGAGGGCAAATATCAGAAATGGAATAAAGTCAAAGGAGAAAATTATTGCAGAAAAGTCACACACCAAGCGTTTGAGACGTAAGATGGTGCATGATGGTGGAAATGACCACGTGTTCACATGCACCCACTGTGAACGGACATTTACAGCGCAAATTGGCCTTATCAGTCACACTCGCTACCGCCATAGTTAAAAGTTATTATGCCTTTTTAGAGCACAAACTATCGTCTGTCAAGACGGCAAGGTGCCAATGGTGGTGGTGATGTCTTATGCTTATGTCTGTATTGGTGTATGTAATTATCATTATCTATATTTATCAGTATCTATATTTATCTGTATTTGTGTCACCAACTGGCCCATAAACAACACCATGTCTCAAAAACGGACATACTCTGGCCATGTTTCCAATCACAGAGGTTTGGAGAGAACAGGGATGGAAGGTGTGGTTTCTGGAAGAAGAGACAGGGTTAGAACCGCACAACGATGTACAGACCAAATGGAATCAGCAGTAGAAGAGACAGAGGTAGAACAGTACAATGATGTACAGACCAAATGGAAGCAGCAGTAGAAGAGACAGAGGTAGAACCGCACAATGATGTACAGACCAAATGGAATCAGCAGTAGAAGAGACAGAGGTAGAACCGCACAATGATGTACAGACCAAATAGAATCAGCAGTAGAAGAGACAGAGGTAGAACCGCACAATGATGTACAGACCAAATGGAATCAGCAGTAGAAGAGACAGAGGTAGAACCGCACAATGATGTACATACCAAATGGAAGCAGCAGTAGAAGAGACAGAGGTAGAACAGTACAATGATGTACAGACCAAATGGAATCAGCAGTAGAAGAGACAGAGGTAGAACCGCACAATGATGTACAGACCAAATGGAAGCAGAAGAGGCCGGCCACGTAAATGATGAACAGAGGGAATAGCAGAGTCCACGGGAATCTTAATACACAAAGCCCATAAACGGGCACTCTCCCGCTGTTTATACTTCACCTCGCTACAGCAAGGTACAAGAGGGACAGGATGAGATGACGGACGGGCACTCTCCAACTATTTATACTTCACCTCGACACAGCAAGGTACAAAAGGAACAGGATGAGATTGGTGTCGGTGATCCACACGCTTCTCCGCATCTTGCTATCACCATCACCAGGTATCAATTCATGCGCTGACACCTTTGTTGTGTCATGACACAAGACTGACGATAAGCTTCTCTTGCTGCCTTCCTCCGTCTCTATTTCCTCAAATCTTTCCAGTTGTCACAAAATATTCCAGTTATTTGTTTCTCAAAACGTGGCCAAAAACGACTGTCTCTTTTTGATGCTTGTGATAAGTTGTCTTTGTGTCATAGCATCTCTCAAAGCATGTAGATTACTCAGTTTGGCTGACCAATGTATTTTTAACATTCTTATGTGAAACCACAACCAAGTGGCCTCAATTAATGATATGACTTATGTACCAATTGTCCAAGATTCAGAGCCATGTGTAAAAACTGGTTTTATAAAACATGCACACGTTTTTTCTAACCTCCATTTTTTGGGTTACATATCCTTTACGCCGGTCTCCCTGGCCGAGGAGTTAGCAGCTTTCTTCGTAACCCCGAATACTCTCGTGGTTGACGTGAGTGCACGAGAATTGGAAGTGGTTCAAGTCGCGCTAGTGACTTATGAGAGTATGGAGCCCGGTCGCTCAGAAAGCAATGGCAAACTACTGAGCGTAATCTTCCCAATCTTCTCCCTTCCACGCACACACCCCACCCATACACACATCCCCACAAACATCCATCCCTCAATGCTCACAAACATCCCCCACTCATACCACATCGCCATAGCCACACACCCATCTCCAACCCCCACACACACCCCCACCACTCACATACCCCTCCACACACATCCCCCAAACACACAAACATCCTCACATCTAGACATGATGCCTCACATAATCAATGAAACTAGTATAAACAAACTCCCACTCTTTACATACATATACACTGACGATTATTGTGAGCATTCTTACAAAAATGTAAAAAATTGAGAAAAAGTGTACATATACATTGTGTAACGTAAAAAATAGTGATGCGATTAAATAAGTTAATTCCTAAAACTACATAAACATGATGGAACATGATGGAATAAGCTTATGTAACTATACATTGGGGCAACATAAAGCATATGTGCTCATATTATATATATGATAAAATCAAGGGGGGGGGGGGGAGAAAGAGAGAGAGAGAGAGAGAGAGGGAGAGAGAGAGGGAGAGAGAGAGAGAGAGAGAGAGAGAGAGAGAGAGAGAGAGAGAGAGAGAGAGAGAGGAGTATAAATCAGTTAATGTTTTAGTGCAGTGGTTCTCAAACGGTGGGGAATTCTCCCCCACCACCTAGGGGTGAATTTTGGGGTTTCCAGGGGGAGGGGGGATTCAGATTATTTCAAGATCACGTTAATACAAGAACCGATTACTTTATATTGTGTTTCCCTCCATACTTTACAGTTCTGTACATCTCGCCCTTCTGAAATTCGTTTTATAACGTTAGTAGACCCGCAAATCACGTTTTATGTAGATGTCTAGTCTTGTTCTAGTATGTTTTATTGATTGACTGATTGATTGTTTGATTGATTGATTCAAGAACCGACATCACAGCATTCGGGGCATTCCCATAGGCGCTCCGTCCCCATCCTCAGCAGCCAGTGAAGCGTTCCAACACCAATAGTACCAGTAGCAATATGTAGTATGTTTTTTTATTAAATTTAGCTTCCCTTTTTACGTATACTGTGGGGGGGGGGGGGGTGTTATAGGGAGGAAATACGAAAGGGAGGAATGACATTCTGAACATATGGTGAAGGGTTGCATGGTGAAGGGTTGCATGGACTAAAAAGGTTGAGAACCACTGATTCAGTGTTTGTGAGGATGTACAACTGACTGACTGACTGTCTGTCTGTATGTATGTATGTATTCATTCATTATGTGACATGCCGAAAAGCATGGGCGGTCACGACTCGCCATTTCACTCGATCACCAGAGTCGTGGATCAGCTCAGTGTTCTTGTTTTTACCATGCCATGCGGCCAAGCCATCCAGGTATATACATGTCTGTATGTTATACATGTGTGCGTATATACATATTTGTATGTTATACATGTGTCATCCACTGCGTCTCATAAAGTTGAAATATGAATTGTTAATGTGTGGTGTACATTTACAGCATTCATTTCACAATGTATTTTTTCCCTTCTCCCAGTGTAACATTCATAACAGATAAGTGGTGTGCCAAAGATGAGTGGAAGGGCCGAATGTAAGACGGGCCTGCGTGCCCAATTTGTGACCCTTTGAAAATAAAAGTCCATTCATTGGTTCCCTCTTGTTTACATTGCCACGGCCGCGGGTCTCCATTGTTGGAATATCTATAACTGTAATCCGCGCGGTAGTGAATCAATGCACAACCACATTGGCGTCATATCATAAAAACAGATCACAGAGACAAAAGTAACACAGGCTATCAAATGTACAAACAGGAGGTGTCCATTGTTGCCGACTTTTAGCCGGCCGGTTTGTTTACATGGTCCTCCTGTCTGTAAACAATATAAAATGACACAAAGTAGTGCAGCTTTACATAACAGATTTACGACACATACAGGACGTTGCGGCGATTAGCCTTCATCAGCAAACAAACACATTCACAAGCACAACATATAGTCAAGGAGATATCCTGTGACTACATCAAAAGGTGACGAAAGGACGAGAAGAACAAAAGGATGAAAAAGAATTAAAGCAATGAAGAGAAAATGAGAATTGAACAAAAATGTGTTCATATTTACCTCACAATGTCATGACCGTCATGCGTGTGCTTAAGACAATTAGAACTGCTCCAGAAGCGGCAAACACACGAATCAACGCTCGCTACAGCTCAGTCGCTGTCTGGTCGATGGTCGGGGGGCAAGTCAACTCAACCACAGCTCAGACGCTGTCTGGTCGATGGTCGGGTACAAGTCAACTCAACCACAGCTCAATCACTGTCTGGTCGATGGTTGGGTACAAGTCAACTCAACCACAGCTCAGACGCTGTCTGGTTGATGGTCGGGTACAAGTCAACTCAACCACAGCTCAATCACTGTCTGATCGATGGTTGGGTACAAGTCAACTCAACCACACCACAACTCAGTCGCTGTCTGGTTGATGGTTGGGTACAAGTCAACTCAATCACAGCTCAGTCGCTGTCTGGTCGATGGTCGGGGGCAAGTCAACCCAACCACAGCTCAATCACTGTCTGGTCGATGGTCGGGGGCAAGTCAACTCAACCACAGCTCAATCACTGTCTGGAGGATGGTTGAGTACAAGTCAACTCAATCACGGCTCAGTCGCTGTCTGGTCGATGGTCGGGTACAAGTCAACTCAACCACAACTCAGTCGCTGTCTGGACGATGGTTGGGTACAAGTCAACCCAATCACGGCTCAGTCGCTGTCTGGTCGATGGTCGGGGGCAAGTCACCCCAACCACAGCTCAATCACTGTCTGATCGATGGTCGGGGGCAAGTCAACTCAACCACAACTCAGTCGCTGTATGGTCGATGGTCGGGTACAAGTCAACTCAACCACAGCTCAATCACTGTCTGGTCGATGGTCGGGTACAAGTCAACTCAACCACAGCTCAATCACTGTCTGGTCGATGGTTGGGTACAAGTCAACTCAATCACGGCTCAGTCACTGTCTGGTCGATGGTCGGGTACAAGTCAACTCAACCACAGCTCAATCACTGTCTGGTCGATGGTCGGGTACAAGTCAACTCAACCACAGCTCAATCACTGTCTGGTCGATGGTTGGGTACAAGTCAACTCAATCACGGCTCAGTCGCTGTCTGGTCGATGGTCGGGTACAAGTCAACTCAATCACGGCTCAGTCACTGTCTGGTCGATGGTCGGGTACAAGTCAACTCAACCACAGCTCAGTCGCTGTCTGGTCGATGGTTGGGTACAAGTCAACTCAACCACAGCTCAGTCGCTGTCTGGTCGATGGTCGGGTACAAGTCAACTCAACCACAGCTCAGTCGCTGTCTGGTCGATGGTCGGGTACAAGTCAACTCAACCACAGCTCAGTCACTGTCTGGTCGATGGTCGGGTACAAGTCAACTCAACCACAGCTCAGTCGCTGTCTGGTCGATGGTTGGGTACAAGTCAACTCAACCACAGCTCAGTCGCTGTCTGGTCGATGGTTGGGTACAAGTCAACTCAACCACAGCTCAGTCGCTGTCTGGTCGATGGTCGGGGGCAAGTCACCCCAACCACAGCTCAATCACTGTCTGGTCGATGGTCGGGGGCAAGTCAACTCAACCACAACTCAGTCGCTGTCTGGTCGATGGTCGGGTACAAGTCAACTCAACCACAGCTCAGTCGCTGTCTGGTCGATGGTCGGGTACAAGTCAACTCAACCACAGCTCAATCGCTGTCTGGTCGATGGTCGGGTACAAGTCAACTCAACCACAGCTCAGTCGCTGTCTGGTCGATGGTCGGGTACAAGTCAACTCAACCACAACTCAGTCGCTGTCTGGTCGATGGTCGGGTACAAGTCAACTCAACCACAGCTCAGTCACTGTCTGGTCGATGGTCGGGTACAAGTCAACTCAACCACAGCTCAGTCACTGTCTGGTCGATGGTCGGGTACAAGTCAACTCAACCACACCACAACTCAGTCGCTGTCTGGTTGATGGTCGGGTACAAGTCAACTCAACCACAGCTCAGTCGCTGTCTGGTCGATGGTCGGGGGCAAGTCAACCCAACCACAGCCCAATCACTGTCTGGTCGATGGTCGGGTACAAGTCAACTCAACCACAGCTCAGTCGCTGTCTGGACGATGGTCGGGTACAAGTCAACTCAACCACGGCTCAGTCGTTGTCTGGTCGATGGTCGGGTACAAGTCAACTCAACCACAGCTCAGTCGCTGTCTGGTCGATGGTCGGGTACAAGTCAACTCAACCACAACTCAGTCGCTGTCTGGTCGATGGTCGGGTACAAGTCACCCCAACCACAGCTCAATCACTGTCTGGTCGATGGTCGGGGGCAAGTCAACTCAACCACAACTCAGTCGCTGTCTGGTCGATGGTCGGGTACAAGTCAACTCAACCACAGCTCAATCACTGTCTGGTCGATGGTCGGGTACAAGTCAACTCAACCACAGCTCAATCACTGTCTGGTCGATGTTCGGGTACAAGTCAACTCAACCACGGCTCAGTCGCTGTCTGGTCGATGGTCGGGTACAAGTCAACTCAATCACGGCTCAGTCACTGTCTGGTCGATGGTCGGGGGCAAGTCAACTCAACCACAACTCAGTCGCTGTCTGGTCGATGGTCGGGTACAAGTCAACTCAACCACAGCTCAATCACTGTCTGGTCGATGGTCGGGTACAAGTCAACTCAACCACAGCTCAATCACTGTCTGGTCGATGGTTGGGTACAAGTCAACTCAATCACGGCTCAGTCGCTGTCTGGTCGATGGTCGGGTAAAAGTCAACTCAATCACGGCTCAGTCACTGTCTGGTCGATGGTCGGGTACAAGTCAACTCAACCACAGCTCAGTCGCTGTCTGGTCGATGGTTGGGTACAAGTCAACTCAACCACAGCTCAGTCGCTGTCTGGTCGATGGTCGGGTACAAGTCAACTCAACCACAGCTCAGTCGCTGTCTGGTCGATGGTCGGGTACAAGTCAACTCAACCACAGCTCAGTCACTGTCTGGTCGATGGTCGGGTTCAAGTCAACTCAACCACAGCTCAGTCGCTGTCTGGTCGATGGTTGGGTACAAGTCAACTCAACCACAGCTCAGTCGCTGTCTGGTCGATGGTTGGGTACAAGTCAACTCAACCACAGCTCAGTCGCTGTCTGGTCGATGGTCGGGGGCAAGTCACCCCAACCACAGCTGAATCACTGTCTGGTCGATGGTCGGGGGCAAGTCAACTCAACCACAACTCAGTCGCTGTCTGGTCGATGGTCGGGTACAAGTCAACTCAACCACAGCTCAGTCGCTGTCTGGTCGATGGTCGGGTACAAGTCAACTCAACCACAGCTCAATCGCTGTCTGGTCGATGGTCGGGTACAAGTCAACTCAACCACAGCTCAGTCGCTGTTTGGTCGATGGTCGGGTACAAGTCAACTCAACCACAACTCAGTCGCTGTCTGGTCGATGGTCGGGTACAAGTCAACTCAACCACAGCTCAGTCACTGTCTGGTCGATGGTCGGGTACAAGTCAACTCAACCACACCACAAATCAGTCGCTGTCTGGTTGATGGTCGGGTACAAGTCAACTCAACCACAGCTCAGTCGCTGTCTGGTCGATGGTCGGGGGCAAGTCAACCCAACCACAGCTCAATCACTGTCTGGTCGATGGTCGGGTACAAGTCAACTCAACCACAGCTCAGTCGCTGTCTGGACGATGGTCGGGTACAAGTCAACTCAACCACGGCTCAGTCGTTGTCTGGTCGATGGTCGGGTACAAGTCAACTCAACCACAGCTCAGTCGCTGTCTGGTCGATGGTCGGGTACAAGTCAACTCAACCACAACTCAGTCGCTGTCTGGTCGATGGTCGGGTACAAGTCACCCCAACCACAGCTCAATCACTGTCTGGTCGATGGTCGGGGGCAAGTCAACTCAACCACAACTCAGTCGCTGTCTGGTCGATGGTCGGGTACAAGTCAACTCAACCACAGCTCAATCACTGTCTGGTCGATGGTCGGGTACAAGTCAACTCAACCACAGCTCAATCACTGTCTGGTCGATGGTCGGGTACAAGTCAACTCAACCACGGCTCAGTCACTGTCTGGTCGATGGTCGGGTACAAGTCAACTCAACCACGGCTCAGTCACTGTCTGGTCGATGGTCGGGTACAAGTCAACTCAATCACGGCTCAGTCACTGTCTGGTCGATGGTCGGGTACAAGTCAACTCAACCACAGCTCAGTCGCTGTCTGGTCGATGGTCGGGTACAAGTCAACTCAACCACAGCTCAGTCGCTGTCTGGTCGATGGTCGGGTACAAGTCAACTCAACCACAACTCAGTCGCTGTCTGGTCGATGGTCGGGTACAAGTCAACTCAACCACAGCTCAGTCACTGTCTGGTCGATGGTTGGGTACAAGTCAACTCAACCACAGCTCAGTCGCTGTCTGGTCGATGGTCGGGTACAAGTCAACTCAACCACAACTCAGTCGCTGTCTGGTCGATGGTCGGGTACAAGTCAACTCAACCACAGCTCAGTCACTGTCTGGTCGATGGTCGGGTACAAGTCAACTCAACCACAACTCAGTCGCTGTCTGGTCGATGGTTGGGTACAAGTCAACTCAACCACAGCTCAGTCGCTGTCTGGTCGATGGTCGGGTACAAGTCAACTCAACCACAGCTCAGTCGCTGTCTGGTCGATGGTCGGGTACAAGTCAACTCAACCACAGCTCAGTCGCTGTCTGGTCGATGGTCGGGTACAAGTCAACTCAACCACAGCTCAGTCGCTGTCTGGTCGATGGTCGGGTACAAGTCAACTCAACCACAGCTCAGTCGCTGTCTGGTCGATGGTCGGGTACAAGTCAACTCAACCACAGCTCAGTCGCTGTCTGGTCGATGGTCGGGTACAAGTCAACTCAACCACAGCTCAGTCGCTGTCCGGTCGATGGTCGGGTACAAGTCAACTCAACCACAGCTCAGTCACTGTCTGGTCGATGGTCGGGTACAAGTCAACTCAACCACAGCTCAGTCGCTGTCTGGTCGATGGTCGGGTACAAGTCAACTCAACCACAGCTCAGTCGCTGTCTGGTCGATGGTCGGGTACAAGTCAACTCAACCACAGCTCAGTCGTTTCGTAGTCGGGTACAACACAGCCTCTTTCTGGTGATTGGTTGATTGATTTAGGAATCGACATCACAGCATTCGGGGCATTCCCATAAGCGCTTCGTCCCCATCCTCAGCAGCCAGCGAAGAGTTCCAACACTAATAGTACCAGTAGCAATCTGATTATATGTCCGTCTCGCCTTTCCTTTGAGCGCTGAGCGTCGGCCAGATCCCTTCGTCACTCCTCGTTGTCTCATTCTTGCCAGACCATGGTAATCCATTTGCTCATCCGAGGTGTGCACGTGCTCCCACAAGGCCGCAACCACGTCTGCCTTGTCATGTATCAAGTACTCCACCAAGTTCTGCAGAGCCAGCCAATCTGTCCGACTGTTCATTTCCCAGCACACCGGCATGCCCCGGAGAAAAGATCCAGGCGATGCTTGTCACCCGTGCGAAGCGAAGCAAGCCACTTTGCACGAAGCTTGCCTGTTCTCACCCTACTCAGCATGCTTTCTGAGTCAGTTACAATCACGATGTGTGTGTGTGTGTCGTATTCTCCATCCAGCGGAGAGCCGCAGTGACTGCCTCCACTTCCATTCTTAAGCTGGATGTTGTGGTATCATATGCCAGGCTCTCCTGTTCCAAACATCGACCATTAGCTTTGGCTATGAAACCCCAGCCACTTCTCTCACCTCTTGACACCGAACCATCTGTGTAGATAATCACATCACTCGAGTGAGCATTGTCCTGAATTAGTTGCTGGATTTCCACTTCCGTGGCCCCTGCTGGCCACTCCCTGCTTAATGTGATTATAACTCTGCACAAGTCTGACTGCTCCGCTGGCACTCTGACCCACTCCTCTCCACGCCTAATGTTCTCCAGGGGGCACACCTGTCTGATCGTATCCTCCGCCTTGAGCCATCCATGATTTCCCTCTTATCAGTCGCTGACCCTTAACTGCGTCCAGCGCCTCATGCAGTGGGTGGTCTGTGTCTGCAGCTACTCTGAGGTATGCCTTCGCCTGCATCACCTTGAGCCTACCAGCAACAGTCGGCAGACCAAGGATGTAACGCATACACACTACTGGGGTGTCTCTAGTGCATCCCAGAATGACCCGCATAGCTTCGTTCTGTATGCGCTCTAACTTCACCAGCTGACTCTCTGAGACAGTGAGCAGACCTAA
The DNA here is from genome assembly GCA_014155875.1 of Cepaea nemoralis. Taxonomy (NCBI): domain Eukaryota; kingdom Metazoa; phylum Mollusca; class Gastropoda; order Stylommatophora; family Helicidae; genus Cepaea; species Cepaea nemoralis. Next base: position 150,615 of record JACEFZ010027033.1, on the reverse strand, counting down.
TCCATAATCAATTACTGAGAGGATCAAGTGCTGGTATAGTGTGAAAAGCATTCTCTGCTCTATGTCCATTGCAGCCATAGTTTTAAGTGCATTGAGTCCCTTTTGAGTTCTTGTCACAACCGTCTCCACATGGTCCTTGAAGGATAGGCTCCTGTCAAATGTGATCCCCAGATACTTCAGTTTGTTCTCTCTGCTGACATTTCTACCATCTATCGCGAGGCTTGGGACATCAGCTCTTACAATCCTGTTGTCCAGAGAGCACCACAAAACAGCCGCCTTTTCCGGGTGGATGACAGCACTCATTTCTGTGCACCAGTAAATCACTTCATCTACTGTCGCCTGTAACTCCTGGGCTGTTTGCTCCCTATCTCTCCCCTGCCTATATGCAAGAATATCATCTGCAAATGTTAGTATTCTTCCAACCCCTGGTGCTTCTAGGTTTGCAATCTTGCTCGTATACACATTAAAGAGCACCGGTGAGACTGCAGATCCCTGTGGCAGTCCCGGGGTTAACATATGTGGCTCTGAGGTCCATGCGCCCAGACGGAGAGCAACCCGACGAGAGTGCAGGATGGCTGCTATCCAGTTCACCAACCAGGGATTGACCCCCTTCTCCATCAGTGCAGTCATCAAAATATCATATCGAACTCTATTGTACGCATCCTCAAGATCAAGCGCTACCGCCATCGTTTCCTGTCTACTCTGGAACCCCTCATAAACATCAAAGGCAAAAGTGGCTGCATTAAACCAGGTATCTTTTCCTGGCCTGTAGCTCCCCAGGCCTCTTGGAAGAAGCTTCCCCCTTTCCAAAAAATCCTGCAGCTTAACAGCGACTATCTTCTCTAAACCCTTCCCAAATATATTTTGAAGGATGATGATCCTAAAGCCGCTAAGCTTTGACTGATCCTTGAATGGTTTTGGGAGAGGGATGAGATAGCTGTGCACCCAATCCTGCGGTACCGGTGCTGTCCTAATGCTCTGGTTAAAGCTGTCGGTCATCCCCTCCAGGTCTGCTTCGCTCAAACCCTTCATATGGCCATACCTGACCCCATCGGGCCCTGGTGCCGTGTCTTTTGCCTTTTTCAAAATGTGTTTAACATCTTCCACCCGTATGATGTCTTCATACTGCTTATTCTTCGTGGTGCCAGATAACTCCTCTCTAACTGCATCCCTGGTGTCCGCATCATTATGATTGGTCTGCTCTAAAAATCTCTGGAGAAACGCCTCCCCTTTCTCTTTGTCTGTTGTCACGCGCACACCATCATCTCTATAGATTGTTCCCACTGTCATCGGCCGATCATTTCTCTGCATTTGCCTGTGCAGTTTCCAGAATTTTTGCAGTGTTTTATCACCTCCAATCTCCTTCATGAAACATTCCCATTTTGCCTTTTTGGCCTCTGCAGCACAGCGCTTGAAAACCTCCACATTGTCTTTCTTGACATTTTCCGCTGTGTCCACTTCCTCTCGTGAGCTTCGGGGTGTTTGTCGCACTTTCTTTAGCTGCTTCACTGCAGCTCTCTTTGCTTTCCAAGCATGGTCTACTTCTGGGGTCCACCATGAGATAACTTCACTGAGATAGAAATTCAAACCCGTGATCACCGAGCCGGCCTGTGAACGTCCAGCCACCACGACGTCCCCAACATGGGTACATATACTGACAGAAGAAAATTACCGACGAAGTATAAACTTATTGGCAGAGGAGACAAGTGTGCATTTATTGATAAGGGAAATAATCTTACAACTATTGCCAGAGGAGACAATTATTGACAGAGTAGACAGTTATAAAATTATTGACAAAAAGGCATACAATTACTGACAGAGGAGACACGTATACAGATATTGACAGAGGAGACAGTTATGCAATTACTGACAAAGGAGACACCTACAATTGACAGAGGAGACATACACTTACTGACAGAGGAGACAATTATATTTATATTGACAAAGGAGACAATTATACAATTATTCACAAAGGAGACAATTATACAATTACTAAAAGGGGTACCATTTATACAATAAAAACAATTATTAATAAAGGAGACAATTATACAATTACTAAAGAGGGTAACAGTTATACAATTATTTACAAAGGAGACAGTTATACAATTATTGACAAGGGAGACAATTACACAAGTCATAAAGGAGACAATTATACAATTACTGAAAGAGGTAACAGTTATACAATTACTGACAAAGGAGACAGTTATACAATTGTTAAAAGAGGAGACACTTATATATTTACTGACAGAGGAGGGAAGGAGGCGACTTACTTTTCCTTTAACAGGAGGTACCCCTTCCCAAGGACAAGTATCAGCCCTGTCTAACCCCAGCCAGTCTACATGTGCTGTGCTGAATCATGGCATGACCTGCCTACATGCTGATACGCCTCTCTGCAATGGAAACAGAACTAAGTGTTCCAAAGGATTTACAATCAACCAAGAAAAATAAAGGTAGCTGCATCTCCTTTACAAGACACTGCAGTCAACCAAAGCATTGTTTGGGTATGTTAATCTTGGCAAGTTTACGTTCAGTAGTTTGCATTGCTTTTTGAATGACCGGTACCTAAACCATTTTATGAAAACCAACGCAAGATATTCTGCTGTCAAATCGCCCGCAGCTGTGTTTCGAACGCGGTATGTGGGATTACAAATTGCATCCGTAACGCATTTACCAACCAAGCAAGGAACCAAAACGCTTGGCTACTGTAATAGAACCAGTTAACAGTAGAACCAAGATTCCATTATTTTCTAGAGTGATGACAGGATTCAGATAAGAAGAATACTTATTATTCCTTGGACAGTAAAAATAAGTAATATAAATGTTCTGAATGATACTAAGACACAAAGATAGCTTATCCCAAACATCATAAAGAGGCAAGCATCATTTTCTACCTAAATTATAAGAAGAGAAAAACTGGAGCATGCTGTGACAACTGGAAAGATTTGTGGAAGGAGAAAACAGAGGAAGACAGTAAGATAAGATTTTGTTTATAGCCTGGTGTCAAGGCATGAAAGGGTGTCAGCGCATGAATTGTCTTCCATGCTGTTGGAGGTCACAAGATGTGGAGCAGCATGACCACCCACGCCAGTCAACAACACACATGATGATGGTGTCAGCAACTCACCAGTCTAGTTCTCGATACAACAACATGTAAAATGGACTCTTTGCTTTAGACCAGTAGTTCCCAAGCTTTTCAAGCCGAGGGCCATATCTACTATTTTCGGTAGTTAAGCGGGCCACTACGTTATAAAATTATAAAAGTCGTGCAATATAAATTTTACCTTTCTTAACTTTCGTCAACAAAATTCTAAAACTTTAAAGGCAGTCAGTGTCAGTACTACACTGCGGTAATTTTTTGGGGTTTAAAATCAAACGTTCATTTAACAATAAATTGTTAATTAATTTCGAAAATCGATATTAATTTAATTAATTTACAATTACAGTTACTTAAGTTCAGATGAACTTTTATCAATGTCTGGGCACAAATCTGTCGTACCCAAAGTCATAAGCGCAGCTAGGTTACTGTTGGTGAGTCTGGAACGTTGCTTGGTTTTTATAACGATCACTGAGGAAAATGACTGCTCGCATCTGTAAATCGAACCAAAACGACAAATGTATCTCTGGGCGAATGAACGCAAGTGTTCAAATTGTTCGACAGGCAATAGTCGCCAGAATGAAAATCATATGCTCAGCTAAGGGTGAAGCAAGCAGCTCCAGAAATTTACATCTCAGTGCAGTGTATTTCAAATCAAATACTTCGTGCTGAAGGTTTTGCTGTAATTGACAGAGCTTGGCATCAGGAAATACGAACAGATTTATGAAGAGGGCAACATTATCCTCCTCTATTGTGAACTCTTGAAGTCTAGACTGAAACGAGGCCTCGCGTGCCACTTTCTGACAGCTGGCGGGCCATAAGTGGTTTGGGAACCTTTGCTTTAGACCAGGGGTGGCCAACACGAGGCCCGCGGGCCGTATGCGGCCCGCCAAACGTCATGTTGCGGCCCGCGGAGTGGGAAGCAATGATGTGGTCGAGGCTGTAGCACGCTTGCTTGTGTAATTAACACACAAAAAAAATTAGTTGCGTGGCCCGGCAGAAAATATTATTTCTGAAATTTGGCCCGCCTGCTGAAAAGGTTGGCCATCCCTGCTTTAGACCCTACAGAACTGTAACTGGCAATATGCCACCTATCAAATAGTTTTAAAATCTGGCCCAACATAGCAGCGACAATGAGGACAAAGAAGTCAATAATCACAAGAAAGCACAGCTTTCAGCACTTGCCAAATAAACCTTTGTTCTCAACGTCACAGCAAATTGTCCAAACAGGCAAACAGAAGTAAACATACACATAATGCTTACTGAAAAAATAACAAGGTTGCATTTTTTAATTTTACTGTCAAGAGACTCCATGGTTCAAACAAAAGTACCACCACTGTAGGCTGCGGTTAAACAAGTGCAATGTTGAGAAAAGGGCAGATAAAGAGTCCCCCAAATGAAACTTCAACAAGAAGATATTATTTTACCTCATTGATTTATTTACAAATCAGAGTCAGTCCACGAAAGAAATCAAACACATTTAAGTTTACCTAAGAACAACAGGGAGCTTGTAGTGATGTTTGGGGTGGAAACAGAACTGACAGTCAGAACAAATACAAAATGTGTTATTTCTACAAGTGTACTTCTCTTCAGATAGAGTGGATGCCATTTCATTCACGGTGCAATGTTGGACAGGTGTAAAACTGCAACAAGATCTTTTTTCTGCAGCCTGTGATAAATGATAAAAACTATTCTACTGTGTCTCGCTGGATTCATATCTCAGTAAATGTGTTTGAATCACTAGCAGTCGAATACATGTAGATGTTTGTGTAGTAATCATACAATAACTATAATTGTACACAGCTACAGTCAAACTGTGAGGAAATTAATTATTAGCTGTACTTTTCAACAAAATCTGGCCCCCAAAAACCACCAAACAATTACGTGTAGATAGATTAAAAACAATTTCTGAGTTCTATGTTAGAAACAGATGAAATATGGCTCCTAACTTTACTGTAGATTTAACAGTGATAGTCGTGTGTTGTATCACAATAGGTGGATGTGATGCTTTCAGTTTTACGTCGTTCACAAAGGATATCATTTGTGATACACAAAGCAGACTGGTCCACAAATGCATGGTGAAGAAAGCAGGGGTATACAGAACACAGACTGACTGTGCTTATGAGTGTCTCCTAGACGACCAAGTGTGTTGGTGTGAGTACTGACACAGGGTCTGCTTGTTTTCATCATTTTACATGTGCTGGGGATTTTTACTGTGGTGTCGGTATTGATATGTTTGTGTACTTGAAGGAACCCACAGCAGAATCTGGTACAACGAGCAAACTAACATCACAAACAACAACGATGTCAACAACAGCACAACCCGTGACAACAGTGCTAACAACCAGAAATGAAGCATCAGCCACAACAGCTGAAACAACTCTCCCACCAACTACAACAACTCGCCTTACAACCACAACTCCTGTACCAACCACTACAACAACTCGCCCAACAAACACAACCACTACAACAACTCCTCCACCAACCACTACAACAACTCATGCACCTACCACTACAACAACGCTTGCACCAACCACTACAACAACACCCCCACCAACCACAACAACAACTCGTCCAACAACCACAACAACAACTCACCCAACAACCACAACCACTACAACAACTCACCCAACAACCACAACCACTACAACAACTCGCCCAACAACCACAACCACTACAACAACTCGCCCAACAACCACTAGGGACCCTAAACCTAAAACGTGTAAAAACAATGGCAACTGGAGCAGTACAGAATGGAGATGCAAGTGCGGTAATGGATGGGTTGGAGACACCTGCGAGACACGCGCCAGAGGCTGCCAGGACATAGCTGACTATGGATACTCCAGAGATTGGCCTCCTCACTGGATAGACATTTCTGTTGATGGCATTTCCTTCCCTGTCAGAGTCAGATGCCTACTAAGAGACACATACTTCACCTTGTATATGATGATCAACCAGGGAAAAATAAGCCACTATAAGTCCTGGACAGAATACGAGGATGGTTATACCTTAGACAACTACCAATACCATTACTGGATGGGACTCAAAACCATGAAAAGGCTAAATGACCTTGGCCACACAACCGTAGTCCTAGAAACCACTTTTATTTATCAGAACGAAACCACTACTCTTCAGTACCGCTACTGAGGGTTTTCATTTCGACACGGCCGCTAACGGACTACAGATTTAACTTCTCCCGAGCAATACCAAACAAATTGGGACCCTACAGTAATAATGTCCAGCACAGCAGCTGCCTCGACAGTCTGAGAGGTGCCAGATTCTCAACCTGGAACGTAGATAATGATAACGACACGAAAAGACATTGTGCTGTAGGAAGCCGGTGTGGGCTGGTGGTTTTGGGGCTGTGACATGGTCTGCAATCCACTGGGTTTGTCCTATCAGACTTATCCAAATCATATAGATACCATTAAATACATAAAGATGGCTGGGTTAGACTACATACATGGAGAGTACGCAAATGGAGTTGCAACCACCATGTACTTTCTAGTTAATTTGACATAATTTCATCCATTTAATATAATATTTAGTCTACATCAGGTGTGAACTCATTTCCTCGTATTTGGTCTAATTAGTTATCATTCTTAACAACTATTTACAGTCATGTGACTGAGCAGTTAAAGCCCTCAAATAATAATCTACAAAATGAGTCAAACATTAGTTGCATATTCTTAACAGGATATCACAGTTAATCCCAGCATTTTTTTGACTGTGATTTCTTTGCAAGTTTACGTTCAGTAGTTTCTGAACAGCTGGCGCTCATACTATTTTATGAAAACTAGTGCAAGGCTGTCTGCTGCCAAATCGCCTGCAGTTAGGGTTGCCAGATGTCCGGCAAAAAGAGGACATGTCCCCCTTTTAGCCTAATATTCTCCGTCCGGCAGGCACAGCTAAAACTCTTTAAATGTCCCGCTTTTCTTATATTTTATGTTATAATTTTGTATGCATTGTTGTTACAACTTACAATGTATCAACACTCCACCGTATGTTTACATTGTTAAAATGTACAAAATCTATGTATTTCTGCGAACTAGTCAATTATAGTAATTCTAACTGTTAACTGTATCTAGCTCATGACTCTTTTTGATAGTTACTTTTACTTCTTTATTAAAACCCATTGCTTAATAATATTTATTTAATTTTCCTATTTATACCAAATTTGAAACACCAAAGGAACAGACTCTTACTCGACTCTGTAAAGGGCATCATTCTCACAAAGTACAATTTGAAGAATCTTACCTGTGAACAGTTTTATGCATATGTGATTGCTAACGAGGATCTTCTACGAAAAGTTGGCTCCTCCGAGAAATATGTTGTGTAATTAATAAAGATTATAAGGTAATAATTGTACAATCGGCTGTTTAAATAATGTTTTTAGCATTTTGAAAAAGGCCTCCATTGAATTTATATTTATTTTTTAACATGATTGTTTCTTGGTTGATTCACTAAGAGTAAGATACACTTATTGGCAGCTATTGTAATAGAATTGTACTGATTGTGGGTTTAATCTGGAACGATTCAAATGAAACATTCAATATGTCCTCCTTTAGTCCTCTTTTTTTTTTTGGGGGGGGGGGGTCTTATTATGTCCCTTTTGGTGCCCACGTATCTAGCAGCCCTACCCTCAGTTGTGTTTCGAACGCGGTATGCCAAACTGCGTAGGCAACCCATTCACCACAGAGCCAGTACAAAATGAAGTAGCTTCAAAATTCCTGGAATAGTTGAGTCCTATCTGAATGATTTATCTAGTCTTGAATGTAGTAATTTTGTGTGATGGTATGAGCCTCGGAGAAACTACATTGCTGGTGTGGTCTTCTCTTCTCATTTACTCTTAAACTGAAATTAACACAAGTTTGTCATGCACATAGCAACATCAGAGTTGAAAATGACATCGATGTGGAAAACATTCAAATATCAAATTATATTGTGATTGGGAAGTCACCTCTATTCATTACCTTTGCTTTACAAATAATATGATGACATTGCAACAAGGAAGTTTTTATAAGTGCCATAAATGCATTTCGCAACCCACAATGTGATAGTTCTGGAGCATCCTCAATTTCCTTCTGACCTAGCACCAAGTCATTTTTTCTTATTATTTCCTGGCCTAAAAATGGCACTGAAATGTCAACAACTCAAAGCTGATAGGGCAACAAATTAAGATGTGGAAGGGCAACAACTCAAGGCTGATTGGGGCAGCAACTCAAGGCTGATAGGAACAGTTATTCATGACTGATAGGGGCAGCAACTTATGGCTGATAGGGGTAGCAACCCATGACTGATAGGGGCAGTAACTCATGGCTAATAGGAACAGTAACTCAAGACTGACAGGGGCAGCAACTCAAGACTGAAAGGGGCAACAACTCAAGGCTGATAGGGGTAGCAACTCAAAGCTGATTCTGGTAGCAACCCAAACCTAATTAGGACAACAAGTAAAGCTGATGAGGACATGATCACTTACGCAATGATACAGCTGTCGGTGTCTGCGGGTAGTGGACGTGGTTTCACAATCTCGACATACTGGATTCGTTATCAGTCACAGGCGGTTTGGAATCAGACTCTTTGCTGTTTCAGTCTCTAGTGATGGTATGACCATCAGTCATTCAGACAGCAAATGGCAAACTACTGAATGTATAAATGTTTGGAAAACCATAAACAGCCAAAACATGCCAGGGTTGATTGCGAGGTTCCAGTAAAAGACGTGGGACTAACTTGTAACAATCAACCAGCTGAGATAGGTTCAAATAACAGACCCTAGGATAGTTTCCAACTGTATGAACAGCAGACAGCATCTGCAGTTGTTGAAGGAAATCATTGTAAAGACAATGCACAGTCAATGATTTAAATACTACTGTTGCCCTAAACAAGCTATGGTAATAATGTGGTTAGTACAGTTCATACCACTTAAGGCGATCTCGGATGTGGCAAATTTCTGTTGTAAAGAACAATATTGTATTGTAAATGCATTACTATATGCTTGACATAGTAGAAAAAGATCAGATTTTACATGCGTGATCAGATTATGTGAAAGACCTTTATGATGATACATGAGATGAACAATATGATCCTCGGAATAATAATGAAGGACCACCAATTTTGAAGACGGAAGTTCAGAATGCTCTTAACCATATGAAAACTGGCAAGACCCCGGGTACAGATAATATCACAATAGAAATGATCAGTGCCTTAGAAGAATATGGAATAGACCAAGTCACCAGACTGCTGAACGCAATATACGATACTGGAGACATACCTCCTGAATTATGTAATTCTATATTTATTGCAATCCCGAAGAAATCAGGAGCCTTGGAATGCGATCAATATAGGACAATTAGTATGATGAGCCACGTAACGAAGAGTCAGAAAGAAAATTCAACCAGAAATAGGAGAAGAACAATGTGGGTTTGTAGAAGGCAAGGGCACTGTAAATGCTGTGTATATACTGAGAACAGTAATTGAACGTTCTGTAAAAGTAAACAAAGATCTATATCTTTGCTTTAATGACTACACAAAGGCTTTCGATAAAGTGAGACATGTCGACATGAAAAGGATGCTTGAAAATCTACAAATTGATGGAAAAGACCTTAGGCTTGTAAAAAACATGTATTGGAAACAACAAGCTGCCATCAGAATTGATAACAATGTAGGTCAATGTCAGCCTATTAAAAGAGGTGTGAGACAGGGATGTGTAATGTCTCATCTCATCTCATCATGTTCCTCTTGTACCTTGCGGTGTCGATGTGAAGTATAAACATCGTGATAGTGCCCGATTATGGGCTTCATATATTGTATATTCCCATGGACTCTGCTATTCACTCCGTCCAACGTTTACGTGGTCGGCCTCTTCCTCTGTTTCCATCTGGTCTGTACATCATTGCTTGTTGTGGTATGCTGTTGACTGGTAACCTACTTGCATGGCCAAACCATTTGACTTGCTGCTTTCTAATAAAATCTAGTGCTGCTTTAACCCCCACTTTAGTCCTGATTTCTTCATTTCTGATCTTATCTCTTCTTGATACGTTGAGTGTTCTTCTCATGAACCTCATTTCTGTTGTTGTGATTTTTCTTTTCTCTTTTTCTGTCATTGTCCAGGTTTGGCATTGGTAGCATAGAGTTGGTAGGAAGATTGTGTTGTAAAGTGCTTTCTTAGTAATTATTGATACATGTTTGTTCTTTAGTGTTGGTGCCAATTGTCCAATGAGTTGATTTGCCTTATTGCACCTATTTTCGATCTCGTCTTCTGATCTCCAGATCTTTTCTCCCTGTACAGTGAAAATATTTTCAGAAAGATAGAAGATATGGAAGGAATATACATTGGGGGTCGATACATCAATAACATTAGACATACAGATGATACAGTCTTGATTGCAGACAATGAACAGGACCTGCAAAATGTAGTAGATGCGGTTGTTGCACACAGTGAACAACTAGGGTTAGAACTGAATATTAAGAAGAAACAGATTATGGTCGTCCCTGGGAAGAAGGAAATACCACAATGTGATATACTAGTAAATGGGCATATTCTTAAGCAAGTGAATCGATACAGTTATCTCTGCACAGTCATCACATCTGATGGCAGATGCCTTGAAGAGATTAGAACAAGAATTGCCATTGTGAAAGTATGTTTTTCATCTTGTATACAAGATGAAAAACATACTGACCAATAAAAAGATATCAATTGAAATGCGAAAAAGAGTGTTGAAGTGCTACATAAAACTTATACTTCTGTATGGAAGTGAAGCGTGGATAATAAGCAGTCAAGCTGAAAAACAGCTGATGGCTGTGGAAATGTGGTTTCTGAGGAAAATGCAAAGAATAGCATGGAGAGACAGAAAAACCAATGAACAAGTCCTTCAAGAAACAAATGAAGATTGTAAACTGATTAGAGACATTAGACGTAGACAGTCAAAATTCTTTGGACATGTTATGAGAAGAAATGAATTGGAGAACTTGAAGATGACTGGCAAGATCAAAGGGAAGAGACCAAGGGAAAGACCGAGAAGTAAATACCTGGATGGCTTGGCCACTGTGGCATGGTCGAGACAGGAACACAGAGCTGATCCATCACTCTGGTGATGGAGTGAGATGGCAGAACATGACCGCCCATGCATATCGGCATGGCACATGATGGATGGATGGATATGCTTGAACCCTTATCAGAGGAATTTCTGATAAGAAGAACTATTTTGTGGGTCCCAGGTGAGTTCGTCTTATCAGGTCTGCACTGTATTTAGTTGCCCAAGTTAAATCACGACTTGCACCTACTACAACAACACTATGTCCTATGCAAAAGACAGCTATTCACCTGCAACACTGTGTCCTATGCAAAAGACAGCTATTCACCTGCAAGAGTTCCTATGCAAAAGGACAGGTATTCATAGTTATTAGTCCTATTAATAATAGGAGAACTTGAGCCAACAAAAATTATAATGTTCTACAAGCCTGGAAGACAACACTCTGCAGCTTACAAGATAAACATAATTAAAGCTACTGCTTGGAAGCAGGAACCCATATCCCACAATTCAAGACAAGGGAGGGCAGACCAATTTTTCTGTTTCAGATTTCCCACCACAAGAGGATCTGTAGGATAATTAGCTGCAAAATTACCCATAGTCATAATCATATTAGTGGAAAGAGGTCACAGTTGAATAGATGTGTAAAATCTTGATAGAATTAATTTCTAATATTTCATGTATGTATTTGATGTATTGTTGTTCTTTACTCAATATATATATAGTTAATAAATGATGAAAAAAATGGAAGTCATTTCCTTCCATGTGTAATCTTTTTACTTGTCATAGTCAATTAGTTTAATCAAAATTACCCTAGATAAAATTAGGTTAACTGAGAGAGGGAGACAAGGAACCACTAAAAGGGGATTTTGGGTATAACGGGGAAATACTTGTAATTATTTTTCTAGAGGTAATCCTTGGTTCTCTGAAACTCTATTTATGGACTCATACAACTGAGCCATTAAAGGTTAACATAATTAAACAGGCAGGATCACATTGGGAAAAAGGAATTTAGCATCCTTTCTCTCTTTGGGATTGAGCTATCAATCTACACATCCGACAGGAATGTAAATTACAAGTACCTCAAAAGTCGGAGTGGGTTCGCCTGATGACGAGGGACACTGGTAATAGGGAAAGTTAGCCCACACGCAACAAAATCAGTCAAGTGGGGATCACAGTCGAGTTCAAAACAGGTGAATGTACACCAAAAGATTATATATATATATATATATATATATATATATATATATATATATATATATATATATATATATATATATATATATATATATATATATATTGCAACCCACTTAAGGCAATCTCGGATGTGGCGAATTTCTGTTGCGAAGACCAAGTGTATTGTATGTTGTAAATGCATTACTATATGCGTGAAGAACAAGTGTACTGTATGTTGTAAATGCATTACTATATGCTTGAACTCTTCTCCAGTGAGATTTATACACACACGTTTTTCTGCAATTGGATTCCTGTACGTTACCATTATTTCACCTTCATTCATTTAATTCATTCAACAATAAACGTGCAGTTATGTCTGTGCTGGAATTACTGTGTTCTATTTGTCTGTGGCCACAGTGTTTTTCATTTTAAATCAGACCCTCGTACCACCTCACCAACTGGCAAGAAACATGTTGCACAACATACATTTCTTAGTTTTCAGTCACACTCTTCTGTGTTTACACCCACTTACTCTACTTACAGTTTTCAGTCACATTCTACCAACAAAACCTACTCTACTTACAGTTTTCAGTCACATTCTACAAACTAAACCTACCCTACTTACAGTTTCCAGTCACATTCTACCAACTAAATCTACTCTACTTATAGTTTTCAGTTACATTCTACCAACTAAACCTATTCTACTTACAGTTTCAGTCACATTCTACCAACTAAACCTACTCTACTTACAGTTTTCAGTTACATTCTACCAACTAAACCTACCCTACTTACAGTTTCCAGTCACATTCTACCAACTAAACCTACTCTACTTACAGTTTTCAGTTACATTCTACCAACTAAACCTACCCTACTTACAGTTTCCAGTCACATTCTACCAACTAAACCTACCCTACTTACAGTTTCCAGTCACATACTACCAACTAAACCTACTCTACTTACAGCTTTCAGTTACATTCTACCAACTAAACCTACTCTACTTACAGTTTTCAGTCACAATCTACCAACTAAACCTACTCTACTTATAGTTTTCAACCAAATTCTACCCACTAAACCTACTCTACTTACAGTTTTCAATCACATTGTACCAACTAAACCTACTTTGTACTTACAGTTTTCAGTCACATTGTACCAACTAAACCTACTTTGTACTTACAGTTTTCAGTCACAATCTACCAACTAAACCTACTCTACTTATAATTTTCATCCAAATTCTACCCACTAAACCTACTCTACTTACAGTTTTTCAGTCACATTGTACCAACTAAACCTACTTTGTACTTACAGTTTTCAGTAACATTCTACCAACTAAACCTACTCTACTTACAGTTTTCAGTCACACTCTTCTGTTTCTTAGACCCACTCTATTTACTGTTTTCAATCACACTCTTCTGTTTCTTAAACCCACTCTACTTACAGCTTTTAGTCAGATTCATCTGTTTCTTAAACCAATTCTACTTACTGTTTTCAATCACTCTTCTGTTTCTTAAACCCACTCTACTTACAGTTTTCAGTCACACTCTCCTGTTTCTTAAACCCAATCTACTTACAGTTTTCAGTCACACTCTTCTGTTTCTTCAACACGCTCTACTTACAGTTTTCATTCACACTCTTCTGTTTCCTAAACCCACTCTACTTACAGTTTTTAGTCACACTCTTCTGTTTCTTAAACCAATTCTACTTACAGTTTTTATTCACACTTTTATGTTTCTTAGACCAATTCTACTTACAGTTTTCATTCACACTCTTCTGTTTCTTAAACAAACTCTACTTACAGTTTTCATTCACACTCTTCTGTTTCTTAAACCCACTCTACTTACTGTTTTCAATCACACTCTTCTGTTTCTTAAACCCACTCTACTTATTACAGTTTTCAGTCACACTCTTCTGTTTCTTAAAGCAATTCTACTTACAGTTTTCAATCACATTCTTCTGTTTCTTAAACCCACTCTACTTATTACAGTTTTCAGTCACACTCTTCTGTTTCTTAAAGCAATTCTACTTACAGTTTCCCAGTCACACTCTTCTGTTTCTTAAACCCACTCTACTTATTACAGTTTTCAGTCACACTCTTCTGTTTCTTAAACCAATTCTACTTACTGTTTTCAATCACTCTTCTGTTTCTTAAACCCCCTCTACTTACAGTTTTCATTCACACTCTTCTGTTTCTTAAACCCACTCTACTTACAGTTTTCATTCACACTCTTCTGTTTCCTAAACCCACTCTACTTACAGTTTTTAGTCACACTCTTCTGTTTCTTAAACCCACTCTACTTACAGTTTTAGTCACACTCTTCTGTTTCTTAAACCCACTCTACTTATTACAGTTTTCAGTCACACTCTTCTGTTTCTTAGATCCACTTTATTTACAGTTTTCAATCACACTCTTCTGTTTCTTAAAACCAATTCTACTTACAGTTTTCAGTCACACTCTTCTGTTTCTTAAACCACTCGACTTACAGTTTTCATTCACAACTCTTCTGTTTCCTAAACCACTCTACTTACAGTTTTTAGTCACACTCTTCTGTTTCTTAAACCCACTCTACTTACAGTTTTTAGTCACAATCTCTGTTTCTTAAAACACACTCTACTTAGTTTCAGTCACACTCTTCTGTTTCTTCAACACGCTCTACTTAAAGTTTTTAGTCACACACTTCTGTTTCTTAAACCAATTCTACTTACAGTTTTTATTCACACTTTTCTGTTTCTTAGACCAATTCTACTTACAGTTTTCAGTCACACTCTTCTGTTTCTTAGACCACTTATTTACAGTTTTCAATCACACTCTTCTGTTTCCTAAACCCACTCTACTTACAGTTTTTAGTCACACTCATTCTGTTTCTTAAACCTACTCTACTTACAGTTTTTAGTCACACTCTTCTGTTTCTTAAACTCACTCTACTTATTACAGATTTTAGTCACACTCTTCTGTTTCTTAAACCCACTCTACTTATTACAGTTTTTAGTCACACTCTTCTGTTTCTTAAACCCACCCTACTTACAGTTTTTAGTCACACTCTTCTGTTTTTAAACACACTCTACTTACAGTTTTTAGTCACACTCTTCTGTTTCTTAAACCCACTCTACTTATTACAGTTTTTAGTCACACTCTTCTGTTTCTTAAACCCACTCTACTTATTACAGTTTTTAGTCACACTCTTCTGTTTCTTAAACCCACTCTACTTACAGTTTTTAGTCACACTCTTCTGTTTCTTAAACCCATTCTACTTACAGTTTTTAGTCACACTCTTCTGTTTCTTAAACCCACTCTACTTACAGTTTTTAGTCACACTCTTCTGTTTCTTAAACCCACTCTACTTACAGTTTTTAGTCACACTCTTCTGTTTCTTAAACCCACTCTACTTATTACAGTTTTTAGTCACACTCTTCTGTTTCTTAAACCCACTCTACTTATTACAGTTTTTAGTCACACTCTTCTGTTTCTTAAACCCACTCTACTTACAGTTTTTAGTCACGCTCTTCTGTTTCTTAAACACACTCTACTTACAGTTTTCAGTCACACCCTTCTGTTGTTTTTTTAATCACATTCTACTTACAGTTTTCAGTCACACTCTTCTGTTTCTTCAACACACTCTATACCAACTGTTACATTAGCATCTCCTGTCCCATAGTTTCATTATCTTATCTCTGTCAGACTCAAAGACTGCTTTGTGACAGACAGCTGTGGTAATGCAGTGGCTAGAATGCTGGGCAACCAGGCCGGTAGTCATGTGTTCAAATTCCACTCTAAGCTGATTTTAACAACTGACCTGGATTCCGAGGATGGCAGAGCCTAAAACTGAGTACCAGGAAATGTCATGGGAAATAAAAGTGGCCGATGTGGTACTGGCTACATCACCGTTGAGTGTCTATCAGTCTATGAAAAATGGTGCTAGCACCATGTACCCAATACATCTCAAGGGATGTAAAAGGTTCCTTTACTTTACTCCAGGATACAGTTTAAAGGCACGAGGATCTACTTCACTGCACCAGGTTAACTTCCATATGGCTCAGACACCTGAGTCTTTCTTTGGGATAGAAACCACTGAAGAAACAGCTGTATGGGGGATGACAGAGTCAACGCTGCACATGTCTGTACTGACAGATCCCTGCATGCACCGGTAGCAAGCAAGTTCCTTGGCCAATCTATGCCTCACTTGTCCAGAATGTTGTCCTCAATGACTCTTTTTAGTGGAATATCACATTGTAATGTTCTTGTTAGCTTTCACTCTTGTATTCCCTGGAGTCATTGTTGCAGTCCTTTTATTTCTTCCATAATGTTCTTGTTAGCTTTCACTCTTGTATTTCCTGGAATCATTGTTGCAGTCTTTTTATTTATATAATGTTCTTGATAACTTTCGCTCTTGTATTTCCTGGATCATTGTTGCAGTCCTTTTATTTCTTCCATAACGTTATTGTTAATTTTCACTCTTGTATTTCCTGGTGTCATTGTTGAAGTCCTATTATTTCTTCCAAAATGTTCTTGTTAACCTTCACTCTGGTATTTCCTGGAGTCAATGTTGCAGTCTTTTTATTTCTTCCAAAATGTTCTTGTTAACCTTCACTCTGGTATTTCCTGGAGTCAATGTTGCAGTCTTTTTATTTCTTCCATAATGTTCTTGTTAACCTTCACTCTGGTATTACCTGGAGTCAATGTTGCAGTCTTTTTATTTCTTCCATAATGTTCTTGTTAACCTTCACTCTGGTATTACCTGGAGTCATTGTTGCAGCCCTTTTATTTCTTCCATAACGTTCTTGTTAACCTTCACTCTGGTATTACCTGGAGTCATTGTTGCAGCCCTTTTATTTCTTCCATAACGTTCTTGTTAACCTTCACTCTGGTATTTCCTGGAGTCAATGTTGCAGTCTTTTTATTTCTTCCATAATGTTCTTGTTAACCTTCACTCTGGTATTACCTGGAGTCATTGTTGCAGCCCTTTTATTTCTTCCATAACGTTCTTGTTAACCTTCACTCTGGTATTTCCTGGAGTCAATGTTGCAGTCCTATTATTTCTTCCAAAATGTTCTTGTTAACTTTCACTCTTGTATTTCCTGGAGTCAATGTTGCAGTCTTTTTATTTCTTCCATAATGTTCTTGTTAACCTTCACTCTGGTATTACCTGGAGTCAATGTTGCAGTCCTTTTATTTCTTCCTTAATGTTCTTGTTAACTTTCACTCTTGTATTTAATGGAGTCAATGTTGCAGTCTTTTTATTTCTTCCATAATGTTCTTGTTAACCTTCACTCTGGTATTACCTGGAGTCATTGTTGCAGTCCTTTTATTTCTTCCTTAATGTTCTTGTTAACTTCCACTCTTGTATTTCCTGGAGTCATTGTTGCAGTCTTTTTATTTCTTCCATAATGTTCTTGTTAACCGTCACTCTGGTATTACCTGGAGTCAATGTTGCAGTCCTATTATTTCTTCCTTAATGTTCTTGTTAGCTTTCACTCTTGTATTTCCTGGAGTCATTGTTGCAGTCCTTTTATTTCTTCCATAATGTTCTTGTTAACTTTCACTCTTGTATTTACTGGAGTCATTGTTGCAGTCCTTTCATTTCCTCCATAATAAAATTGTGACTTGCACTTTTTGATCAAGTTGATTTACTTCTTTCTGCTCCAGTCTAGTTTATTTCTTTCTGTTCCAGTCTATTTTATCTCTTTCTGTTCCAGTCTATTTATCTCTTTCTGTTCCAGTCTAGTTTATCTCTTTCTGTTCCAGTCTAGTTTATCTCTTTCTGTTCCAGTCTAGTTTATCTCTTTCTGCTCCAGTCTAGTTTATCTCTTTCTGTTCCAGTCTAGTTTATCTCTTTCTGCTCCAGTCTAGTTTATTTCTTTCTGCTCCAGTCTAGTTTATCTCTTTCTGCTCCAGTCTAGTTTATCTCTTTCTGTTCCAGTCAAGTTTATCTCTTTCTGCTCCAGTCAAGTTTACCTCTTTCTGCTCCAGTCAAGTTTATCTCTTTCTGCTCCAGTCAAGTTTATCTCTTTCTATACAGTCTAGTTTATCTCTTTCTGTTCCAGTCTAATTTATCTCTTTCTGCTCCAGTCTAGTTTATCTCTTTCTGTTCCAGTCTAGTTTATCTCTTTCTGCTCCAGTCTAGTTTATTTATTTCTGTTCCAGTCTAGTTTATTTCTTTCTGCTCCAGTCTAGTTTATCTCTTTCTGCTCCAGTCAAGTGTATCTCTTTCTGCTCCAGTCTAATTTATCTCTTTCTGTTCCAGTCTAGTTTATCTCTTTCTGTTCCAGTCTAGTTTACCTCTTTCTGTTCCAGTCTAGTTTATCTCTTTCTGTTCCAGTCTAGCTTATCTCTTTCTGCTCCAGTCTAGTTTATATCGTTCTGTTCCAGTCTAGTTTATCTCTGTCTGCTCCAGTCAAGTTTATCCCTTTCTGTTTCAGTCTAGTTTATCTCTTTCTGCTCCAGCCTAGATTATCCCTCTCTGCTCCAGTCAAGTTTATCTCTTTATGTTCCAGTCTAGTTTATCTATTTCTTTTCCAGCCTAGTTTATCTCTTTTTGCTCCAGTCTAGTTTATATCGTTCTGTTCCAGTCTAGTTTATCTCTGTCTGCTACAGTCAAGTGTATCTCTTTCTGCTCCAGTCTAATTTATCTCTTTCTGTTCCAGTCTAGTTTATATCGTTCTGTTCCAGTCTAGTTTATCTCTGTCTGCTACAGTCAAGTGTATCTCTTTCTGCTCCAGTCTAATTTATCTCTTTCTGCTCCAGTCTAATTTATCTCTTTCTGTTCCAGTCTAATTTATCTCTTTCTGCTCCAGTCTAGTTTATTTCTTTCTGTTCCAGTCTAGATTATCTCTTTCTGCTCCAGTCTAGTATATCTTTTTCTGCTCCAGTCTAGATTATCTCTTTCTGTTCCAGTCTAGTTTATTTCTTTCTGCTCCAGTCTAGTTTATCTCTTTCTGTTCCAGTCTAGCTTATCTCTTTCTGCTCCAGTCAAGTTTATATCGTTCTGTTCCAGTCTAGTTTATCTCTGTCTGCTCCAGTCAAGTTTATATCGTTCTGTTCCAGTCTAGTTTATCTATTTCTGCTCCAGCCTAGATTATCCCTCTCTGCTCCAGTCAAGTTTATCTCTTTATGTTCCAGTCTAGTTTATCTATTTCTTTTCCAGCCTAGTTTATCTCTTTTTGCTCCAGTCTAGATTATCTCTTTCTGCTCCAGTCGTTTATCTCTTTCTGCTCCAGTCTAGTTTATCTCTTTCTGCTCCAGTCTAGATTATCTCTTTCTGCTCCAGTCTAGTTTATCTATTTCTGCTCCAGTCTAGATTATCTCATTCTGCTCCAGTCTAGTTTACCTCTTTCTGCTCCAGTCTAGTTGATCTCTTTCTGCTCCAGTCTAGATTATCTCATTCTGCTCTAGTCTAGTTTACCTCTTTCTGCTTAGGTCTAGATTACATCTTTATGTTCCAGTCTCATTTATCTTTTCCTGCTTCTGACTGGTTTATCATTTGCGGACTCAGTCTGATAACCTATTAATCTCATTGTATCTCATCTGATTTATCTTTTTCTAACCCAGTTTGGTTTATCTATTTCTGCTCCAGTTTATGTTTATTTTTTCTGACGCGGTGTGGTTTATTTCTTCATCATCGAAACAGGTTTATCTCTCTGTCCTCTTAGAATGATTTATCTGATTCTGATCCAGCCTGGTTTCTCACTCTGGTCAGCTTAGATACGGTTTCTCCTGCCTCAGCTGGAGATCAAACGCAGACCTCTGCCTTGACAAGCAAGTGAACTAAGCACTATGCCACCACACAGTGAAACTATATGTAAATAAGAAGAAGTTGTATCCACAAGAATGATGCATCACATGGAATTGTGATCATTGACCCATTTATTTACAACTCAAATGCTTTCCTAACAACGCATAAAACTGTTTAATGGACCTGCTCAACCTGTACTGGAGACAAAGCTTGCCATTCAAATGAAATCTTTGATCTGTTTGCTAAAAATGCCAGAGCCACAGCCCACTTGTTTAGTTAATCTCTGAAATATAACTGGACACACAAAGAAACCTGCATGTAATGCAAACCGAGCAAACAGTGTAATGGGGTACACAATTTACCGCCTTTTTGTTCATAATTTAAAATATTTTACAAAGCAAAAATCAAAGCACAAATCGAGTGGCATATTTCATATTTCAGTATTCAAATGTTTTAAGTCATTCATGAGTATCAGCTCCTAACTCCTTGCTGGGGACAGCTATAGTCTTTGATCTACAATGAAGAATTTAGTCTTTGATTTACTATGACAAGTTGTAGGCTTTAATTTGCAAAAGGGAAATCTAATGTTTTATTCATAATGAAGAATTTGATATGTACAGGTAAAGTGTCCGTCATGTATAAATATGTGAAACAGCGTAACACTGCATTCACCTGTGACAGTGGAATCTAGCGTTCAAGATGGATGTAGTGCCGTTCTTGTTATTTAACTTTCATTCTGTGTTGTTTATTGTTGTGGTCTGGTGTATTAAATGGACTACAGCCAGCAAGGAAACAACATTCTCAAAACAGACAGCATGCGAGCTACAGGCTATGGTAGACCTTCAGTGTGTTCTACGAAATGAGTCAAGGTTCAAATCTTTGATACAGTGTGCATCTGGTTGTGCTCATGTGGATAGTTGCCTTGGAATAAGTACAGACGATGAACGTAGCTGCTTCTACCATTACAAGTGCTCTCACAATATCACATGTAGTCCATCCGATATCTTTTTTGAAGTTTACGTCAAGCACAATGTAGGCGTTCTACAGTCTACCACAAGCGCAACTATTCCACAATGCCAACATAATGGTGTTTGGAATCTGACTAAACATGCTTGCAACTGTAACAGTGGTTGGGTAGGTCAGTTCTGCGAGAAATATGGCACATCATGCAAGGAGCTAGCTCAGTATGGCTACCCTCAAGGATGGCCCGAAGGATTCATTTGGGCCACAATAAAGCTGACCGCTGATGCAACACCAGTCACAGTCCGCTGTGAACTTCGAGAGACATACTTCAACACATACATCCTACACAATGATGGCTGGACTAACTTGACAACAACCCAGAAAGCACAGTACATGAATGGCTTCAACATTTCCCAGGATTACTTCTGGCTTGGTCTAAATAAAATGAAAGCTTTCAACGATGCCGGCTATACAACACTCAAACTAGACACAAGTTTTACTATAGGTTCCAACTATAACTTATTTCAAATGACGTTTGAGAATTTCAAAATGAGTGGCCTGTCTGATAATTTTAAGTTTACATTTGACAATGTCGTTAACAAAAAGGATGGTGTGAATGCTGACAATTACACATATGGAGACTGCTTAACTCCCCTGAAAGGAGCCAAATTTGTCTCTCCAAATGATGATGAAGACAGCAGCAAAGAAAACTGTGCCATGACAACTGGAGTGGGTTGGTGGTACAATAACGCCTGCAAAATTACATGTAACCCATTTGGATACAAGAAGCTCAAAGGTCCTGACAAACCACGAACAGAACATTTTATAATGGATGGTTTTAATTGTGAAAGTACTGACGACTGCATTGTGTCCATGTATTTTGTTATGTTTTGACTCCTGCAATGTTTCCATGTATTTTGATGTTTTAACTGCCTCCCAGCATGACATGAGTTAATCTAATCTTTAGTCACACACCATGTCATGAGTTAGTGTACTCCCTAGTGTCCCAGACTAACATGAGTTAATGTAATCTATAGTCACACACTATGTCATGAATTAATGTTATTCCTAGTCTCACAGTATGACATGACATGAGTTAATGTACTCCCTAGTGTCCCAGACTAACATGAGTTAATGTACTCCCTAGCGTCCCAGACTAACATGAGTTAATGTACTCCCTAGTGTCCCAGACTAACATGAGTTAATGTCATCCCTAGTCTCCCAGTTTGACATAACATGAGTTAATGTAATCCCTAGTGTCCCAGCATGACATGAGTTAATATAATCGCTAGTGACCCAGCATGACATGACATGATTTAATGTATCCTCTAATAACCCAGCATGACATGAGTTCATGTAATCCCTATTGTCCCAGCATGACATGAGTTAATGTAATCCCTAGTGTCCCAGCATGACATGAGTTAATGTAATCCCTAGTGTCCCAGTATAACATGAATTAATGTAATCCCTAGTATCCCAGCATGACATGAGTTAATGTAATCCCTAGTGTCCCAGCACAAAATGTCATGAGTTAATGTACTCCCTAGTGTCCCAGCATGACATGAGTTAATGTAATCCCTAGAGTCCCAGCATGACATGAGTTAATGTAAACCCTAGAGTCCCAGCATGACATGAGTTAATGTAAACCCTAGTGTCCCAGCATGACATGAGTTAATGTAAACCCTAGTGTCCCAGCATGACATGAGTTAATGTAAACCCTAGTGTCCCAGCATGACATGAGTTAATGTAAACCCTAGTGTCCCAGCATGACATGAGTTAATGTAAACCCTAGTGTCCCAGCATGACATGAGTTAATGTAAACCCTAGTGTCCCAGCATGACATGAGTTAATGTAAACCCTAGTGTCCCAGCATGACATGAGTTAATGTAAACCCTAGTGTCCCAGCATGACATGAGTTAATGTAAACCCTAGTGTCCCAGCATGACATGAGTTAATGTAAACCCTAGTGTCCCAGCATGACATGAGTTAATGTAAACCCTAGTGTCCCAGCATGACATGAGTTAATGTAAACCCTAGAGTCCCAGCATGACATGAGTTAATGTAATCCCTAGTGTCCCAGCATGACATGAGTTAATGTAATCCCTAGTGTCCCAGCATGACATGAGTTAATGTAATCCCTAGTGTCCCAGCATGACATGAGTTAATGTAATCCCTAGTGTCCCAGCATGACATGAGTTAATGTAATCCCTTATGTCCCAGCATGACATGACATGAGTTGATGTAATCCCTAGTGTCCCAGCATGACATGAGTTAATGTAATCCCTATTGTCCCAGCATGACATGAGTTAATGTAATCCCTAGTGTCCCAGCATGACATGAGTTAATGTAATCCCTTATGTCCCAGCATGACATGACATGAGTTGATGTAATCCCTTGTGTCCCAGCATGACATGACATGAGTTGATGTAATCCCTAGTGTCCCAGCATGACATGAGTTAATGTAATCCCTAGTGTCCCAGCATGACATGAGTTAATGTAATCCCTTATGTCCCAGCATGACATGACATGAGTTGATGTAATCCCAAGTGTCCCAGCATGACATGACATGAGTTGATGTAATCCCAAGTGTCCCAGCATGACATGACATGAGTTGATGTAATCCCTAGTGTCCCAGTATGACATGACATGAGTTAATGTAATCCCTAGTGTCCCAGCATGACATGACATGAGTTAATGTAATCCCTTATGTCCCAGTATGAAATGACATGAGTTGATGTAATTCCTAGTGTCCAACTTGCAAACAGCATTAGGAAAAGCTCACAAAAGATCTAGACATCTGTGGCAACACTTCACTGATGAGGTACACCATGTAACTTACAAACATGGGGGAAGAGTAGAAGAAAGAACGCGAGTAGATAGAAAAAACAGGTACTTTTGCTTTCTTTCACCCCAAACAAAAGGGAATCCCAGGGTATGACGTCACATCCAGGGGTTCCCTGTGTTGCGCCGAACATTCAGGGGGTTTCCGTGTGTTGCGCCGTAGCTCGGTGCGCAATTCTATGCGGCGGTGGTGGTGCGCTATTCTTTCACTTTCCGGTTACGGTTAGGGTTAGGGGGTAGGGTTAGAATTAGGATTAGGATTAGGGTTAGTGTGTGTACCCTACCCCTAACCCTAATCCTAACCCTACCCCCTAAGCCTAACCGGAAAGTGATTGCAGGACCGATGCAAATGAGGATGGAAGGGAGACAAAAACGGTTGCCACAGCCCAAATAAACAATACTGTGGTGTGGGGCAATTGAAATGCACTGACACGCACTCCACCCGAACACAGAGGAGATCACCGTCGGCGCTAAATATAGCTGGTGACTCTAAATATAGCTGGCAAAGTTTGTTTGGGGTGAAAGAAAGCAAAAGTACCAAAAAAACAATAAAACAGTTGAGTGCTACAGAGTAAAAACTAAATGCAGGACATTAAAAACAAATATATCTCCTCTGGGAATTAGTAAAGAAACTGGAGGTACCGTTATGTTTTCATATTTTGGCATAATTCTTTCTCAATTTCTAATCAACAAACGCCGTCTGCTATCTCATCTCGTCTCATGTTGATACTGAAAATGTCTAACTGTTTTGAGATACACGAAATTTGCAGATATCCGATTACTTACCTAACAAAGCGCCACAGATCCGATAAGGTGTGTTGCTATCTTCACGTGTTTCCTTCGACTTGATGATTTCCTAGTACGGACTGTTTGTGTGAAAGTAACAAGCGTATCAATGATCACACAACTGTTCACTCGGCTCCCGCTTCTTATTTGGAGAAACCGGAACATGGGTACTTGCTGAAGTGGCCAGATTCTTCCCAATAGTGCACACAACATTTATTATTAGCATGAGTTGAGTCATTAATGCCTTTGAATATAAATGTTATAGACGGGTTCTAAGAATTTCCTGGATAAATAACAGAACAAATGAATCCGTACAACTAGATCTGAATATTTAAGATGGTCTCTACTAAAGACGATAAAATAAAGAAAATTGAAATATGTTGGTTGCTTGAAACGTCACGAAAGTTTGGAGAGAAAAATAATGGAGGGGTATATGACTGGGATATACAGTCTTGATTGCAGACAATGAACAGGACCTGCAAAATTTAGTAGATGCGATTGTTACACACAGTGAACAACTAGGGTTAGAATTAAACTGTAAAAAGACACAGATTATAGGTCGTCACTAGGAAGGACGAAATACCACAATGTAATATACAAGTAAATGGGAATATTCTTCAACAAGTGAGCAGGTACAATTATCTCGGAACAGTAATAACATCTGATGGGAGATGCCTTGAAGAGATTAGAACAAGAATCGCCATGGCAAAAGTAGCCTTTAGCAAGATGAAAAGCATATTGACCAATAAAAAGATGTCAATTGAAACGAGAAAAAGAGTGTTGAGATGCTACATTGAACCTGTACTTTTAAATGGATGTGAAGCGTGGACAATGAGCAGTCAGGCTGAAAAACATCTGATGGCTGTAGAGATGTGGTTTCTGAGGAAAATGCAAAGAATACCATGGACAGCCAGAAAGACCAATGAACAAGTCCTTCAAGAAACAAATGAAGATCGTAAATTGATTAGAGAAATTAGACGTAGACAGTCAAAATTTGTTGGGCATGTTATGAGAAGAAATGGATTGGAGAATTTGGTGACAACTGGTAAGATCGAGGGGAACAGACCAAGGGGAAGACCTAGAAGCAAGTACCTGGATGGCTTGGCCTTGTGGCATGGTCGAGATAGAAACACGGAGCTGATCCACGACTCTGGTGATCGAGTGAGATGGCAGAACATGACCGCCCACGCTTACCGGCGTGGCACATGATGGATGCATGGATATGACTGGGAGAACTTAGTGACTACTGGCAAGATTGAAGGCAACTGACCAAGAGGAAGACCGAGAGGAAAATACCTGGATGACTTGGTCACATGGCAGGAACACTGAGCTGATCCACGACACTGGTGACCGAGTTAAATGGCGAGTCATGACTTTCCGGCATGGCACACGATTGATTGATTGATATGCCTGGGAAGAGAGGAAGACGGAGGCCAAAGAGAAGATGGTTGCAGGATGTGGCGGATGATCTCCAGATGGATGTATCGGACGCGAGACATCTTGCTTATGATTGAGAAGTTTTTCGGACGGTTGTTAAAAACATAAAAATAAAAATAAAAATCAACACCTGCGAATGAGATGCCTGAGGAGAGCTGCCAATCCGAGACCGAGTAAGAAATGTTGTTATCAGACAGACTGTGGGATCAACACCTTGTGCCACATATATTGAAAGACAGAAGATCAGGTGGTTTGGCCATGTCGTTAGAATGCAACACCAGCAACTACCATCACTGGCCTTACATCTAAGATCATCTGCGACGAGACCACGAGGACGTCAAAGAAGAAAATGGATGACGACATCAATGACATTGTACAGCCACACGAAATGACACTATCCAGTGCCGCCCACCGGGCGCTGGAACGCAAATTATTCCTCCCCACGACGCTTGACGGCAGAAGTGGAAGATGATGATGATGATGATGATGATGATGGTGATGATGATGATGATGATGATGATGATGATGATGATGATGATGATGATGATGATGATGATGATGATGATGATTATGATGATGTTATGGGAGTGGTTGGTAAGATCGAGGGGAACAGACCAAGGGGAAGACCTAGAAGCAAGTACCTGGATGGCTTGGCCTTGTGGCATGGTCGAGATAGAAACACGGAGCTGATCCACGACTCTGGTGATCGAGTGAGATGGCAGAACATGACCGCCCACGCTTATCGGCACGGCACATGATGGATGGGATGGGAGTGAGGTTATGCAAAGTACATGCTACTGAATGAATGAATGAATGAATGAATGGGCTGAGTCAAGAACCGACATCACAACACTCGGGACATTCTTACACGTGCTCCGTGCTCATCTTCAACAGCCAGCGAAGAGTCCCAATACTAATGGTACCAGTAGCAGTCTGATTACGTGTCCGTCTGGCCTTTCCTCGGAGTCTTGAATGTCGGCCAGATCCTCTAGTCACTCCCTGCAGCACCATCCTCTCCATGCCGTGATGATCTAGTCGTTGTTCTGCACTCGACACACTATTCCAAAGATCCATTACTAGCATGAGAAATACAGTTTACAGCTAGTTGCATGTCCTTTTTACTGGACGTTGCAATCAACTCAATATTTAGTAGATGTTTGTGATTAATTTGCCAATGTTAGGTTTAGTCATTTGTAAATGCTTTCTGTAGAGCCGACGCCTCATACCACAGTAATCAACGCAAAACGATCTGCCCATAAATCGCCTGCAGCTGATTTCAGAAGCTAGACTCGGTATGCAGGGGTATTGTGAAACTGCGTTCAGTAACTGCAGTGGCGGTTTGTCTAAGATAAGTAGCACTTTAATAAAGAAAATTTTCAATTCTTTTCATTGTTCTAATTTCTTTCATCTTTCTGTTCTTCTCATTCTGTTGTTATGCCGTCATATAATCACTGTTGTGGCTTCCCCATGTTTAGATGTTGTGTTTTGTGTATTTGTTTGCTGATGAAGGTTAGTCGCCGTAACGTCCAATGTTTTCCGTAAGTGTGTTCCGTAAAGCTGAATTATTTCGTGTTATTTTTGTATTGTTCATATTGTAAGGGGAAAGTGCAAGGGAATTGCAAAGAAATAAATACCTGGATGGCTTCTCACATGGCAAAATCTGGACAAGAACATGGAGCTCATTCAAGACTCGTGTGAGATGGCGAACCAGGACATTCTATCTTGCCGGCATAGCACATGATGATGATTATATCTGTGTGAATTCATGTTTAGAATTTCAGGACACAGTGTATTCGTCGATTGGGTAATTTCTCCTGTGAATGTACAGTGGGCAAAGGAAAGAATCGCCTGCATGTGTCAACGATTGAAGCAATTGCATTGCCCAATAAGCAGCTTCGAATGTCATGATTACGTCATTCTGAGGCAAGATCTGCTATCCAGAGGTCTGAAGTCAAGACACATATCAGATGAAGCTGATGCAGGAGAGACACGAACGATAAGGTCAGAATTCAGAAAATTTAGTAAGTTGCATATCCTTTGCAGGATGTCGCCGTCAACCTCAGCATTTTTCGGCTGTTTGTGATTTC
Organism: Cepaea nemoralis; assembly: GCA_014155875.1. Classification (NCBI taxonomy): domain Eukaryota; kingdom Metazoa; phylum Mollusca; class Gastropoda; order Stylommatophora; family Helicidae; genus Cepaea; species Cepaea nemoralis. The sequence continues at coordinate 122,477 of JACEFZ010027033.1, read as the reverse complement.
TTGGCAAGTTTACGCTCATTAGTCTGTCATTGCTTTCTGAACGACCGACACTCATACCATTTTACGAAAACCAATGTAAAGCGTTCTGCTGCCAAATCGCCTGCAGCTGTGTTTGAAACCCGGTATGTGGGACTACGACAGAACCGGCTAAAAAGTAGTTACAAACACCCCCCCCCCCCCCCCCCCCGCCCCCCCCCCAATCCACACACACACACACACACACACACACACACACACACACCCCGAGGCAGGAACTCGCTGTGGCTCAATGATGTGCTAGAACTAACACATTGTGTAGGCCTGGGTGCATGGAATAATAAACAGTCTTTCCCTTGGTTAACGAGCGGCGAGCCAGGAATCAAACCATCGTTCCACAGCGACCATATAATTGTCAGCGCACCTTCCTAACCGTTGCACAAACGCGCTTACTAGAAAGTAGTGAAAGACAACAAATAATTAAGTATTAGTAGAAAACCTGAAAATAGTTTAACTTAACAACCTCTGCTAGAACTCACAGGGCAAACTAAACAGGAGACCTCAAACACAAGGAGTGCAGAATTAGAGGCAGCGAAGAATGCTACATCTAAGGAAGACATGAAGGAAGCTGCTACAGGAAATAGCAACAGATACTACTGCCGGGTAGGAGTTGGTTGCAAGCCTATGCTCCAATGAGAGATACACCATCATGTGCCCCGTCAGCTGGCGTAGGCGTTTATGTCTCTCCACAGATCTTGGTCCGTTGTGTTCTTGATCAACTCTGCTGAAGATAATCCTCTCTATCACCGTTCATCATGATTTCTGTCGGTCTGTCTCTGTCTCTTTTCCCACTGATCTTTCCGGCTGTCACGATGTTCTCGAATGCCTATTTTCTCATTACACGACCAAAGAAAGCTGTTTGTCTCTTTCTTCTGGTTGTATATAATGTTCTAGTTTCATTAGCCTCTTCCAGGCAATTGTTGTTAGTTACTCTGGCAGTGCAAGCTTCTGCAACATTCATCTCAGGAACCACATCTCTGTTGCTTCTAAGCTCTTCATAATTTGTTCATTCACAGTCCACGATTCGCTGCCATACAGCAAAACAGGTTCTACATAGCATTTCAGCACTCTCTCTTTCTTACATTCAGTGATAGTGACTTATTGCATAAGATACTCTTCATTTTCTGAAATGCAGCTTCTGCTTGTCCTATTCTGCTCTTATTCTTTGTAATTGGAGACAATAAAGTTAGTTACATATCCTTTACAATTGCAACCAACCCTAGCATTTGTGGCTGTTTTGATTTACTAGGAAAGTTTACGTTCAGTAGTTTGCCACTGATTTCTGAACGACCGACGTTCACACCATTGTTAAAAATCAACACAATACGGTCTGCTTCCAAATTGCCTGCAGCTGCTTTTGAACACGATATTTAGGATAGTGAATAACTAGGGTTATAATACATTGTAAGAAGGCAAAGATTATGGTCGTCACTAGGAAGAAGGAAATACCACAATGTAATATATAAGTAAATGGGAATATTCTTCAACAAGTGAATCGGTACAATTATCTCGGAACAGTCATAACATCTGATGGGAGATGCCTTGAAGAGATTAGAACAAGAATCGCCATGGTGAAGGTAGCCTCTTGCAAGATTGAAAACATACTGAACATTAAAATGATGTCGAATGCAACAAGAAAAAAGAGTGTTGAAGTACTTGTGTATAGATGTGGAACGTGATCAATGAGCAGACAAGCTGAAAACATCTGATGGCTGTGGAAATGTGGTTTCTGAGCAAAATGCAAAGAATATCATGGACAGACAGAAAAAACAACGACCAAGTCCTACAAGAAACAAATTAAAACCGTAAACTGATTAGAGACATTAGACGTATAGAGTCATAATTTTTGAACACGTTATGAGAAGAAATAACTTGAAGAAATTGGGGACAACTGACAAGATTGAAGGAAAAAGAACAAGGGGAAGGCAGAGAAGTAAATACCTGGATGGTTTAGTCACGTGGTGTGGTCTAGACAGGAACGCAGAGCTGATCAACGACTCTGGTGATCGCGTGAGATGGCGAAACATGGCCTCCCACGCTTATCGGCATGGCACGTGATAATGATTATGCGGGATTGCGAATAGCGTTCGTTAAGTAATAAGAGATATAGAGCTGAAAAACAATAACAATATATCTTATCTGATTGTTTGTAATGTAAGTAGTGATACACATAAGATTGTTCCTCTATTGCTTTGAGCAGTATATTGAAAAGAAACTAATTAATTCTACTTTAATCATACTTTAATTTTATTTTAATTATACGCTATATATTATTGAATCATACCTAGGGTATTTTGTAATTGAGAAACTGGACATTTCTCTTATCCATAGAATCAAAGACAAATTAATTTGTCTTTGATTCTATGGATAAGAGAAATGTCCAGTTTCTCAATTACAAAATACCCTAGATATGATTCAATAATATATAGCGTATAATTAAA